>PVLC010011017.1:0-48302 GCA_004027655.1 Graphiurus murinus
GATTGAACTCAGGGGCATTTTACCTCCGAGCTACACCCCCAGCCCTATTTTTTATTCTTTATTTTGAAACAGGGTCTCACTAAGTTGTGGAGGGCCTTGTTAAGCAGCTGAGGCTGGCCACGAACCTGGATCCTCCTGTCTCAGCCTCCCGAATGCTGGGATTACAAGCATGCACCACCACACCTGGATCTTGTTTATTTTTACTTCTTGATTTACTGTACTTTTCTGCTATTCTAGTTCTATTAGAATTCCCCTCCTCTCCTGTTCTTAACCCATGGATAAAAGAGGAACTTTCTTCTTTCACCTCACTTTTCCCCCCTTGGGAACAAATAAGATTTTCTATTGCATCTTTAGAACCAGCTCAGCCTTTTCCATTGGGAGGGATGGTTTCCATCTAACACCAATGTCACCATTATCAGGGCTTCTACCTACTTATCTTGTGAGAAACGAGAAGTTTGAGAGAGTCAAGTGGATATTTTCTGGGCAACTGAGTTTGGTATCTGTATTAATTGATGTATTGCTATAATAACAAATTTTCCCCAAACTTAGTGGCTTTAAACAATGGTATTTGTTATCTCACAATTTCTGTGAGTCAGGAATCTTGGAGCAGCTTGGTTCTGTGTTCCCACTCAAGGTCTTTAACAAGTTGCAGTCAGCTAGGGCAGTGGTCTCATCTGATGGCTTGACTGGGGAGGATCTACTTCCAAGCTCACCCACGAGGTGGTTGGTTAGATTCAGTTCCTTGAGGGCTCCTAGATAGAGGGCCTCAATTCCTCATGGGCTGTTGGCTGACGGCCTCCTTCAGTTCTTGGCCACTTGGGCCTCTCCACAGGGCAATTTGCAGCCTGGCAGCTGCGAAAGTCACAGTTTTTAGTAACCCGCTGTTGGTATGGCTTGGCTCAAGCCCAAAGGCTCTGTGTTGAAGGCTCAGTTCCCAGAGCAGTAGTATTCAGAGGCGAGGCTCTGGAGAAGTGGTTGGATCAGGATGACGCTGATCTCATCAGTGGATTAACCCATGGATGTGTTTGTAGTTGAGTGGAGGTAGTGGAACTGGAGAAGCCTAGTTGGAGGCAGAGGTCACTGGGGGCGTGCCCTGGCATGGTATTTGTTGTCTGTGACCCCTTCCTTAACCTCTCTTTGCTTTCTGGCTGTTCTGAGGCGAGTAGCTTCCTTTCACCACATCCTTCCACCATGGTGTTTCTGTCTCACCATGGTCCTAAAAGCAATGGGGCCAGCTGACCACGGACCTTTAAAACTATGATCCAGAATAAATATTTCTCCTTTGAAATGGAATTTCTCAGGTATTTTGCCACACCAGTGACAAGCTAACTAACATGGCTATATTCTATTCAGTAGAAGCAAATCACTAGATTTAACCCACACTCAGGAGGAGGGAATTATATGAGAGCACTCCTATCAGCAGGTGGGATCACTCGGAGCCATTTTAAGAAGCTGCCTTACACAGCATCTTTAATGGTTCTCTCTCAACTAATATTCCTGTATGATTCAGTATTTTCTCATTTTAAATTCCTTCACCTATGTTACCATGTAGTGGGTTTTATTCCATCAGTAATGAGGGCAGGAACTATATCTTTTCTTTTTCACTGCTATCTCGCCTAGGCTTCAGTGTGTGAAATGAGGTGATATTCAGGACACATTTTTTGAAGGAGTAAATAAGGCCACAGGTTGAACACAAATTTTCCCTCTCTGCTCAGTAGTGCCAAGTTCTTCCTCTTGTTGGGTCTCCTAAACTCAGTCAGTTTTCCCAGCTTCACTGAGGAACCTTTACTGGTTCCTCATTTCTCCTCCTGGTTCTCATCTCTCCTTCTATCTAATGCTTCAGACCTGAATTTTTTGGGAGGACTATTGGTTGCACAGCTCCCTGTACTAAGCATCCATATATAATTTTCCTTGGCTTCATCCTTCCCTTCCTGCCTCTTTCCTGCACCTACTCCTGGCTCCAGGGTCCTGGCCTCCTCATTCTGGGAAGAGAAGAGTACAGTATCCTTTTTAGAAGGTTGATTTTGGGGAGGGAATATTATGTAAATCTTCCTTGTTATGCACAGATATGACCTGGTAACCTTGGGACCACCTTGGGTTCCCTTCCTTCATGCAAGTACTAAGGAAGAACATACAAGGATGATTGCTCTCATCCACTCCAAAAAAATGTAAGATATGAAGGTGGGCTTCCAGGATGCTCGATAAATGTTCAGTTAGATTCTGAGACTTCATTCCCTCACATTCAGTAGTGAATATTGTTGCATTTAAACTGACAGTGTTCACCATTAAAGGCAGCTATCGAGGGCCAGATATTTTCAAAAGAAGTATAAAATAGGATCTTTCCATACTGTGTTGATGGTTCTGACTTTTGTTTTGCTAATATCTCCTATTTGGTATTTTCATGCTAAACTTCTTGGTAGATTTTTACTCTTCTCTCTTGCTTCTTGCTACACAGAAGCCTTATTAAGAAGGCATATAATAGGGGTACTGATAGCAGGGGCTTTGGAGTTAGACTATTTAACTTACAGGTTTCATGATCTGGTTCAAGTTACTTAACCTCTCAGTTTCTGTTTCTCCCAGCTTTCTCATCACCATGACCAAAATACTGAAAAACACAACGTAGCGGAAGAAAGGTTTGTTTGGAGCTCATAATCAGCCACCTCTGAGGCAGGGGTTCGCTGGAGAGATTTTCAGCTTTTCCATCTCACCATCTCCACCTCTCCAACTTTATGCTTAAACACATTGGTCTAACACAAGAATTGGCGTTTTTTTGGTAAAGGGTCAAATAGTAAATAGTTTAGTCCTGGCCAACCTGATAGTCTCTGCAGGGACTATTCAGCTCTGCCATTGTAGCACAAAAGCAGCCAGGGATAATGAAATGAATGAGAGTGGCTATAATATAAACTTAATTTAAAATTTTAATTTATTCATTTGCTTTTCGTTTACTTATAAACTTTACGGACACAAACGTATATTTTATATAATTTGCATGTACTCTAAAATAACTTTTTTTTGATTTTTTTCCACCATTTTAAAATGTAAGTACATTCTCACTTGTGGCTAAGCTGGCTCTTGGGTCCTAGTTTCCTGACCCTTGGTATTAAGGTTTAGACCCGAAATGTCCTCCCCCAAAGCTCACGTGTTAAAGCATGGTCCCCAGTGCAGCAAGGTTCAGAGATGAAGCATTAGTGGAGGAGGTGGGCCACTGGTGGCCTGACCTTGAGGGATATTGTCTGTTCTCAGCCCCTTCCTGTCTCTGTCCTGCTTTCTAGCTGGCATAAACTGAGCAGCTTTCCTTCTCCATGCCCTGACACCAACCATGGACTGAACCTCTGAAACTGAGCTAACATGTGTGGTCAGTCAAGTATAAGCTATATGTATCATTGAGAATTAGACTCCATTCTCTGAGCTATTAATTTCTAACAGATTAGTACTGAGTTCTAACTCCTGTTCTGCAGTGTTACCTTGCTCTGATTTTTCCAGCATCTGCTTCCTTGTGTATACAATGGGTGCATTAAAAGGACCTGCACTATCAGGCTGTTGTGAGGATTGAGAGAAAAATAAATATGTGAAATACTTGGCAGTTGTGCCTGGAATTGGTGAGAGGACATTGGATGTTAGATGACGTGTTGCTGTGATAATAAGTAGCCTCAGCAATATTATTTCATGTTGCTAGTGCTACCTAATATAATGTAGATGTACTACCATTGGTGGGAATGTGAGACTATTGTGAGTCCCTTCTGTTTGGAACTGGGGTACAGCCTGTAGCTTGTATAGTTCTCAGAATTTGAAAGTGTAGAATACATCCTACCCCTGAACTCTTCAGTTCATTTCCTTGGGAGGCAATTCCATCAAACATTGATAGCATTGTACTCATGTGCCTTTCATTTGGGACTTGTTAAAGCCTCATAGGCCCAAACAAATTCCTTCCCAGCAGAGGCTGCATAGCATAAGAGTTCAGGGGTTTCTTGGTGCCTTCCCAGCAGCCATGACATGTGCCGAGGATGGTAATGTTTGTGTGTCAATCTGGAGTGAGCAGATGAGGCTCCCCTTCACTGGCGATGCGGCTCTGGGATGGTGGTGTGGGAACCAATGACCTCTGCACACTGGTGACACATTTGTGGTTCTGCCCTGGCATGTTGAGGGGAGCCTGGGGTCACAGGACAACAGATCTAAGGACAACAGATTTGCCTAACTGGGAATGGGATAATTTTAGGTACAAGAACTGACCTGAGAATTGGGGATGTGGGGCAGAGAAGGAAGAATGTACTACCCCTCTGCAGAATGTCCCTCTGTGTGACTTCAGGGATTTCTAGTGTCTTGCTCATAGTCCTGCTATTGTTTACATGTATGTGTCTGTGTGTGCATGTGCACGTGATTATATGTAATGTGGAAGTAAATGAATACTTACCAAAAGAGTACAGTGGTTATTTCCTCATAGCTGGCTACAACAAAAGAGGTAGCTCTGTCGCTTGTGTTTGACAGAGGTTCTCAGAGGCAGATGTTAGAGTGAGAAAACTTTACAGTGGAAAAGGTTCCCACTTTTAGGTCTATGTGTTCTGATTTCTTTGGGGAAGCTGCAGGGATAACCAAAAAGGAAGCATCTCATGTAATTGGTTTGGGGAGAATATTTGGCTTCCTCTGGTCATGAATTTGTGTGGGCAAAAAAACTGGGAAAATGGAGGTCATTGACCAAATCCTGATTATAGCAGCTGGTTGCTGCAGAGGTCTTGGGAATTCTATTGCCATGCATGTTCTGTCCATGTTTTTTGGTATGTTTAGTCTCTCAGTCCTCTCTTTTCATTATTCTCTGGATTCTAGTGGTTGATCAACTGAAGAAAGACCTTCACCTCTCAGACATTATTGGGTTGTCTCCATAGTTAACTGTATTGCAAGATCTTCTTGGCCTTTTTATTACTGCATGTCCCCAGCAGTCATTTGGTAAGAGACAGGCTGTGCAGAGGCTTTTAAAGCTCTAGGTGGCATGCCAACAGCCAACACCATGACTTCTATGACAAAAACAAGAAGAATGAATAGTCTTTGTAAGTCGCTTCAGAACCAGAAACACCAATTATGTGAAGCCAAGAGAACAAATTTCACAGGTCATGAGGATAAACCTTAGGAAGCCAAGTAAGTGTTTCTTATGGCATTGTTTGGTCTCTTCTACCCTTCCTGCTTCCTTGATCTAAGCAGAGCAGACAGAGTTAGCAATAGCATAGATACCACCACAACTAGCCAATAAGAAATGGAGAACAGTGTACCTGCCCATCAGTACTTGGGCTAATGAGTTGAGACTGATCTGTATTCCATCTAAGGCAGAGGTGGAATCATGAATAACTTCTGCTAGAGTTAGTGATAGGTTTTTTACAGATATTTCTATTCGTAAGATTCCCATCACTGGAATTACTTTGATTGTTTGCATGAAGAGCAAATCAGTAATCACCCCAGGTAGAGCACCTGAATAATCAAGGATGCCCTCATTTTGGAGCTCACATCCAGTCTTGATAATTTATAGATCTAGAGTCTCTGTGCATGGACAGGTCAATAAAAGGTGAAGTTAGTCTGAGGCAGATAGGATTAGGCTTCTTGGTCACAAAAGAAGTAGTATCTAGTAGGTACTCATGGAGATAGAGGACAGAAATAGTTTTTCATGACACATATCAGAACCAAAGCAGCACATTAAACTGAGTTATATATTTGAAAATCTCCTCCAGGTGGAAAGTATTTGAACTGTCACTCTAGGAAATTTGTTGAATTCAGATGTAGAACTGGGGTCTGAATTATAATTAGTTCTTTTTTTTTTTCTGGAAGAGAAGGATGCTAGCAAAGTCATAGGTTGATTTGTTTAAGGCCATTTCTGAAATGCCCTGTTGTCTCATTTCATGAGATTATAATTGCCAAAAGGATTTTGTCATGGAAATACAGTGATGGATGGCACATCTTGTAATCAGTAAGAAGTGGTTACTGTTTTGGATAATGTAAAAATGAGTATTTTCTGACCTAATAATTATAATGAAGAACAAAGAAAGGACAAAAGACCATTATGGGTGGATATCAATCAGGGACCCGTAGACAATAAGAAAAAAGATGATTATAAGGGATAGATGAAAACAAAATGGGGATGAGACAGGGATATTGGTTAAATGCCTTGGGTGAAATCTCCCCTATTTGAAGTCATCGGTTGTCTGCTTCTGAGAAATTGGCTAATTCTAGAGGATCTTTCAGAGTCTTCAATTTGAGGTCTCATTTTAGAGTAGCCTTCCAGTTCTGGGGATTTCTGCATTGCTTCTCAAGCTGTGAACCCAGGAATTAACTCCCTGGGGTCTCACTGCTGTATTTATGCAACAGTACCCGAGAAGGTCTTTTCCAACAAGGTTTAAGAACAGCTTTTTTTTTTTTTTTCTGATTTCCCCTCCCCAATTTACAGATATTCTGGTTGAAGATCATAAAGAGACTGCTTAGGAAGATGTGGTGGGAATGGGGCCTTCATCTGTTAGTAGCAGGGCTGGATATGACCAATAAGTCCCTTGTAATATTTTGTCATATCTGTGTGTAGTGGTCAGAATCAGCTCTTTGATATGAAACCCCTAAACACATGGGCCTTCCAATGATGCTTTCATAGGACAATAGCCTATTGGAAATGTTTTGAGTATAGATTTTAAAAGACTTCACCCAGCTGGGCATGGTGGCACATGCTTGTAATCCCCGTACTTGGGAGGCTGAGACAGGAGGATCTCAGATTCATGGTCAGCCTCAGCTACTAACTGAGGCCTGTTTCAAAATAAAGAATAAAAAATAGGGCTGAGGGTGTACCTTGGAGGTAGAATGCCCTTGGGTTCAATTCTCAGTTCTGAAAAAAAAAAAAAAAAAAAGACTTGGAATAGTCCAGTTCATTAGTTCATTTCTATTATTCAAGATTTGCATTCCTCTGTAATCCCAGTACTTGGGAGGCTAAGAGGGAAGATTGCAGGTTCATTTCATGGGCAGCCTCAGCAACTTAATGAGGCCCTCTGCAACTTAGTGAGACCTTGTTGCAAAATAAAAAAATAAAATAGGCCTGGGGGTATATCTTGGAGGGAGAACACCCCTGCATTCAACCCCCAGTACCACAAAACAACAAAGAACAAACAAAACAGATCTGACAACTCTGGACTCTCAGCAGAAAAACCAGAGAGAATCTCTCTCTGTGAATTAAAGCCAACATCTCAGGACTGTAGAGATAGAGATGGAAGGAGAATCTTATCCCTCTTTTTGCTTGACCCACAGAAAAGTTTGTCCACATGCTCACTAATTTGGTGAGCATCATAGAATCACCAGTGTGCGAGACTGGCTCAACTTATAGGGCCCTTGCCCTGTGATTCTCCTTGTCTACAGCACAACACAAAATAGACAAAAGAGTGAAAAAGGATGAAACAGAATGGCCCAATTCCTCCAAACAAAAGGGAATCGATAACAGAGTCCAGGAGCTATCAAAAAGAATAAAGAGCCAAGGAACTCAGTGCACGGAGTGGAATTCAAATACAGAGCTGGCTTACCACATACCGCAAACTTGGCAAGCAGCAAGGCACGAGGGGCCTCCTTGGGTACCATGCATGGTTTGAGATGGGATCCATGGCAACAGGCAGTGCAGACATATCTCCAGGAGGCCTTCAGGTTAACCAGAAATAAAGAAAGACCGCCCAAAGGAGAACAAGCAAATGCTATTTATTCAGCTCTTGCTATAGTGAGGGAGGCTCTCACCATCCCTAATGTTTGGCAGAGACTCAGGAGCAGGCAATGGAGTGGGAAGGCTTTACAGTAAAAAAGGATAAGCCTTGAGGTGTATTGGCTTTGACTGCAGGTCGCTGGCATGAGGAAGTTGGAGGTCAGCTAGCTAGAAGTGAGGCATCTTATGGCATTGGTTCTGGGAGAATATTTAGTTGGAAGTAAGGGCAAAAATAAGGAAAAGGCAGTCATTGACTGAGTGTTGACTGTTCTGGGCGGGTCCTGCAGAGAGTGTGGTTCACCTTCCAGGCTGGTTGCTACAGTGGTTGTGGGTCAGAGACCTCCCTATCAGTCTCTCAGTAGATAGGAACAGCAGCCTAATTCCTTGGGGGTTAACTTAAATGAACAAGTGCTACTCTTTGCTTTTACAGTTTGTCTGCTAGCAAATGGTCAGCAGCGATTGTCTGTAAAAGGTCAGATGGTAAAAACTTCAGACTCTACAAACCAGACAGTCTTTGTTGCCACTGCATGAAAGCAGATATATAAATGAACAAGGGAGGCTGTATTCTAATAAAACTTTATTATTAACCCTAGAACTTGTGTTTGTTAGAACTTCTATGAGTCATGAAATAGCATTCTTCTGTTTTTTTTCCAACCATTTAGAAAAGTAAAAACCGTTTTTAGTTTATAGGTCATGCAAAAATGGGTGGTGCACTGATTTGGGCCTTGGGTCAAAGTTTACCAATCTCTGCTTTAGGGGGATGGATAATAAATTCTCACATGAACATAATAATGTAACAGCAGCAATAAAAATAACAACAAGTAAGCCAGACATGGTGGCACACACCTAATAATCCCAGTACTTGGGAGGCTGAGACAGGAGACTGGCAGATTTGAGGCCAGCCTCAGCAACTTAGTGAGGCACTGTTTCAAAATAAAAAAGTAAATAAAAAGGGTAGAATGCTTCTGAGTTCAATTCCCCGTGCCACAAGAAAAAAAAAAAAAAATAGCAGCCTGATGTTGACTAAATACTTAGGCTATTAGGCATTGTTTTAAACACTTTCTGTAAATTATCTACTTTATTTTCTTGATAATCTTCAGAAGTAGATACCATTAATATTGCCATTACTCTGATAAAGAAGCAGGCCCTAGGAGGTGTGTGTGTGTGTGGGTGGAATCCCAGCGGTCTTCTTCCAGAGTCCTTGCTGCACCATTAAGCCCTTTGGGTCACCAGGACACAGTACCCTAAAGCATGTGTGTGTGTGTGCAGAGGGTGCACCCAGGAAAGAATGCAGGCAGCGCCCACACCATGCATTCGGTCACAGCTCATGTCTTATTTTATCTTGCTTCAAGTTTTAGCATTTTAAAGATGACAATTATATATCTTCTTCTGGATACAAAGGCAGCGTGGCACGAGCTCATTATGAAAAATTGGGAAAATGTCGAAAAGCTCAGAAGAGGAGGCAGGATCCCGGTGTCTTGCCATGAAGAGCTCATCTGTGAGCAGTTGGAGCATATGCTCCCTGTCTTTCTCCCACACTAGTGTTTTATGTACATATTATACATTTTCACAGCTTATTGAGACATGATTTGCATACAATATATTTCAGCCATTTAAAGCACATGATTCAATAGTTTTTGGTGCATTACATTATTTTTAAAACACTGTAGTTTACATATATGTATGTATGTGTGTGTGTATATATATATATATATATATATATGTATATATATATATTTGTCATTTTAACCATTTTAAGTATACTATTTAGTGGTGTTAATTATATTCACAATGTTGTACCTGTGCTACTATTTTCCAAACTTTTTCATCACTCAAATAGAAACTCTATAACCATTTTGCCATAACTCCCCATTTCACACCCTATCCCCCAGCTCCTAGTAATCATCAATCTACTTTCTATCTCTATGGACTTGCATGCTCCAGGTATTTCATATAAGTAGAACCGTACAATATTTGTCCTTCTGTGTCTGGCTTGTTCACTTAGTATATGATGTACATGTTGCTTTGTAGCCTACTTTTTCATTTAATAGCATATTGTGAGAATGTTCCTGATTAGGCAGAAGTTTGGCAGAAGAGGTGGGCTGAGTTTTGTAAACCATGCTAACAGGTTGGGATTTTACTCTACAGAAGCCTTCTCCCTTTTCTCTTCTCCTCTCCTCTCCTCTCCTCTGCTCTCCTCTCCTCTCCTCCCTCCCCACTTCTCTCTGATGTAGAATGATATTGATAAGATTTTGGTTTTAGAATGAGCATTCTGGCACAGGTATGAAAGAGGTATGGGGTACAGGATTTTGGAAGTCCCACTCTTCAAATTTCAGCAAACATTAGATGGCCCCCAGTGTTCTTCATAAACATGTATGTTCTGTGGCCCCACCCCAGTGGGGTAGACCCGCCCCACCGCCATGGTCCTTAGGTTAGGCCAGAGATCTCAGTTTGGGCCTGTGTCCCTGCTGATTTTACTGCAAATGGTTTCCAAACTTTATTTTGAGAAGTAATGGACTAAAGGTTAGAAGATTGAATTTGCAGTTTTGCACAGTTTGATTTCTTGAACAGCATTGATAGGCAAAATACTTTTCTATTTAGAGTGAGGGAAAAGGCATGCTGTAGATGCACCTTTGTGGAACACAAAGAAAATTGACACTTGGGAGTTGATTTTTGCCACAGAAGAGACACATGCCATTGCTGTGTCCCTGACTAGTGACTTCTCTCACTGTGTAAATTTTCCTTTTCACTAAGTCAGTCACGTCCACCTTGCTTGTGGCAAGCTGAATTTCAGGCTGTGTTGGGTAAGAATGCGGCTTTATTTTCCCTTTCTCTCCTGTGCCCTGCAGTGTTCCGTGCCAGAGCTGGCGGCCATGAGAACTTGATTAATTGATTTGAAAACAAGGGCTTAGATTCTAAGATTAAAATGGTGTGTGCCTACTCCTTATGTGGTGGATGGCTTGTTCATGTTGAAATTCAGCAAATCTATCTTTGTTTTTAAATTAAAGCCATTTTGATTCATCAGGAGCTTATTCCCAAGGTTTGATTACACATTTAATCTATTTCTCATTACGTTCCCTTCTATTTTGCTCCATTGTTTCTGTTCTTTTATATATTGTTCTCCACAGATCCAGCACTTTATTTCTGTCTTACTTTTCATAAAATTATCACAGAAAAAATGATGTTCCTTGTACTGCCAAATAGACTGACTACCATTTGTTTCTTCATGTGACTGTCCTAAAAACTAGTTGCAACCATTCTGTTCAGTCTCTCCCAAAGGAGACCAGGCTACAAGGAGCCAGCACCCTTAATTAGGTGGAGCTTCCAATTGCTGGGCTGGTTTTTGAGATGTCTAGAAAGCTCAGATTAAAAAACCCAAGAAATTCCTCATGTCAGGGAAGGAGGACCCTTCTCTCAGGTGTTGGACCAAGCTCCTAGAGCAAGGAGCTTCTGCTCTAAAGAGAGAGCATGGTTATGGGAGGAGGATAGCCTCTGTCAGGAAGAGCCCACTGTCACCTTCTTGCAGAGGTAAACAGTTAAGTGTCCCGTCTGAATGGGCTTTTATGTCATCGTTCCTGCATGTTCATAAAAGAAGAAAATTATTTGAGGCACACTGTAGACACCTACAAAATTGGAGCAGACTCTGAGAGTGGAGCTGAAAGGGGGGCCTCCACCTACCCACTACCAAAGTCAGTAATCCAGAATGTTCCAGAACCAGAGTGAGACTGGTTCATCTCTCACCTCTTGTTCATTTTCCAAGAGGGATTTGAGTCCCCTGGTGGGAGGTGGGCAGGTTTACCTGAGGACTGAGTAAAAGCAGATTGGGAAAAGCAGTATCTTAGAGTGAGAGCTTTGAAAAGCCCTGATTCCACCAACTCCTTCTCTCTACCCTGCCAAAATGTGCTCTATGAGAATGGTGATGGCTTCCCAATTTGGTCTGTTTTACTTTTCTGTAAATCAAAGGTGGACAAAATGGTCTTTGAGGAAATTTAAAACTCTAATACTTAAAATTCCCCTTGATTTCCACAAGACCTCCCCCACCCCCATCTCCTTCCCTTACTCAGCCACTGGTTGTGGTCAGCCAGTATCCTTCCTTCCCTTCAGCAGGAGATACAGAGTTCATCTCATCTTGTTGATAACTTTCCCGAATCCTTTAGACAGCGGATTAGCCGGACTTTAAAGCTCTGCCTGCATCGGTGAAAAGATAATCACTTTCCTTACTAGACAACTGGTGTATGTACTTGAAACAGGGTTTCTGGAGAACCTCTGATGGTATTTTGGCTGACCAAAGTACCTGACAGAAACAACTAAGAGGGGGAAAGGTTTCTTTTTGCTCATGATTTCAGAGGTTCAGTCCATGGGTGGTTGTTCCAAGGGAGAAACATCATGGCGGCAGGGCATGAAGGAAGAAAGTTGCTGGGATCATGACAGCCAGGAAGCAAATACGAAAAGGGGAGGGTACAGGGGTGGGTATATAGTCCTCAAGGCCACATCCCAGTGACCCACCTCCTCCAACCATGCCCTACCTCTGAACCTTGCTGCAGTGGGCTCACAACACCTGAGCTTTGGGGGGCCATTCTTGATCTAAGCCGTAACACTGTGTGACTCATGACTTGTAGCTAGCATTACAGGAGCAATAGTGAGGATAACAAGGAAACTGTGCTGTTATTGTAGGTCTTAGTGTTCTCTGTGTTATACCCTGGTCTCCCAGGCCCCTCATTTATATATGATTTATGATGTATCTCTTCAGGGAAAATGCAGAAAACCCACCCTATGTGCACAACCCCGTCCCTACACAGATCGTCACCATCTCTTCTCTTCCAGTCACCTTGGCTGCTGTTTACCTCTCGATGGTGCAGTTTACCTCTTGATGTCCTTGCGCACATCCCGTGCTCCAGTGGCCTCGCCTCTAGACCAGACTTACTGTGTTTGTTTTTAATTTTTTGTTGTTTGTTCATTCATCCTTCTCTTCCCTTCTATTTCCTTCCTTCCTTCCTTCTTTCTCTTTTCTTTCCTTTCCATTTTTGTTCTTTTCTTTCCAGAACTGGGGATGGAACCCAAGGGCATTTTACTTTGGAGCTACACCACCAGCCCTATTTTTTATTATTTGGTTTGAAACAGGGTCTCACTAAGTTGTGGAGGGCCTCATTCAGTAGCTGAGGCTGGCCATGAACCCAGATCCTCTGGTCTCAGCCTCCCAAGTACTGGGATTATAAGTGTGTGCCACCAAGTCCAGCTCGCTTTTACTTTCTTATTCCTCTTACTTGTTTCCCCCGAAACAGACTGCTGAGTCTTGACCTTTTACATTTTGTATTCTGTCAGTGTCTGTTGGAGATCCTGTGCTTATAACCATGACTTTTGCTTTTAAAACTTTATTTTCTTACTGGTCCAGATAACACATCTGTTTTCAGTTTGGCCTCCTAAATGTTCACGACCCTTAGCTTCTATTTCTCTTGTGAGCTGTTCTGGCCTTGCTGGACCTCTTTTGAGAAGCCATCATCTATTCTTCCACATGTTTCGTGTCAGCCTTTGACATCCTTGTCTCCACAGACAGCCCCACCCCATGAATGTGCCTTCACTTCACCCCACTTTCCTTTTCTCCCTCTTCTCTAGTCTCTCCTGGTGCAGCAGCTGCCTCAACAGCCTCTTTCTCCCTGTAATTTGTCTACAGAATCCACCCCACACTCTATAGCATGGTTGACAAGACTTTTCACGATCAAACCCTACTTTTTCTTTCTAACCCCATTCTGCTTCTCACAATTCAGTCATATACCTCCTGTCTTACTACCTCCAATGTGGGAAGATCATTCTTATGTCTATGCTTCTATGATTGGCCCATTTCCTTTTCTGGCTGGCAAACTCTTACTGATCCTTCAGTACCCAACTCTTACATTGCTTCTTCAGTGAAGCTTTCTCTACCCCTGGGTTGAGTCCCTTCATCCTTGGTACTCTCATAAAACTTTGTTTTTAGCCTTGGAGAACATGTTCTCACATTGTATTATTATTACTTTCTTCTGTCTTTCCTTCCCATTAAACTATATGTTTCTTAAGCATAACAGCCAACCTTAGCTTCTATATATAGAGCCCTGAACCTCTCAGCCAATTTTTGGGAAGACTTTTATTACCTGTGAGTGTAGGGTTCAAATCCTGATTCACCACTTACCAGATACGTAGACTTGGACAAGTCACTTTGTCTTTAAAAGTTTTGGTTTCCATCAGGCAGAGTGCCTTCTGCCTGTAATCCCAGTTACTCAGGAGGCTGAGATGGGAGGATTGTGAGTTTGAGGCCAGCCTGGGAAATGTAGCAAGGACTCATCTAAAAAAAAAAAAAAAAAAAGTCTTGGTTTCCTGATCTGTGAAGTGGGAATAAGGGCATATACCTTGCATGATGTTGGTTAAAAAGATTAAAGACAACACATTTGAACAGCTAATAGAGTATCTGGTGCAGAGCAGCACCCACGAGCTGACTGTTACTGATCAAATGCTGCCATTCCTTGGTTACTTGCCCTGGAATCTTGTTCTCTAGGTCTTTCCTTTTCATTTTCACTTTTTGCCTGCTCTCATTTCTGAGCTGTATATTCTTGGCACGGGGAAGCAGGTTCATTGTGGGAGGGTGATAAGAAGTGGAGAAAGGAGAAGGGAAATTGAGAAAATGCCTTCATTTGGACAGCGATGATCCAATTTTAACTTGACACTTGTTCCATGATAGACGCCCCAGTCTGGCTCGATGTGTGAGGCACGAGGATGCTGCGGTGGAGTTTTTAGCGGATGTGCCAGATCTTGCACATGTGCATACCTTTGCAAAGTCATGCTCATACATTGAAATGAGTCTCTTCTAACTGAATGAGCCCCTTGTCAAAGTGTCACCTTAGTCCGTGCACTGTTCCTAGGGACTTGGTTACTTCTCATTCTGTTCGGCTCTTTCAGACTGCATGTTCTCTAGGATGACCTCAGTGATAATGAGCCAACACTGATGAAAACAACAGTAATAATAATCTACAAGTATTTACTTCTTGCTGGGAGACTTATCATGGGGTATGTTAAATGTTTCACGTGGATTATCTTATTTCAGCCTCACAGCAAGCTCATAGGTAAGTGCTGTCTTCTCACATTTTACATGAAGGCACCGAGGTATGAAGAGCCTAGGAACGTGCCCCTGTGCACATTCACTAAGTGGCAGAGCTGAGATGTGAGCCAGAGTCTGACCCGAGGCCTCATGGCCTAAGCCACCAGCCGGAGTGGGCGTCTGCTGCACAGTTTTGGATGTACTTGCCCTTTGGAAACCAAATGATGGGTGGTCAACCAGGCAGTCATTGTATGATGTTAACCATACTTGAGGACGTCAGCTACATTGAAATATGCTTTATTCCATTAACTATCACATTCACTTGACTGTAGACTTCAAGACAAATATCTAGGAAAACCACTAATAATTCTAATATAATTAACCAATCTAATAATTAATAATAAAATATAATTAACATACTAACCACTAGATAATTCCAATATAATTGTATGATAATGCCTCTTTTAACTTATGCTAATTTGGGAGTTTAAAAGAAAGCATAAGCCCACCAAGTGCCATGCAACTCTACCCCGCTATTAATATCAACTACATTAAAATGTGAAGCTATAGTGCACTAATAAATGTATAAAACATTTATAAATAAAAATGTATATGAACAGTAAAATAGTAGACACTGTCATAGGTATTCCATTTCATATGTTTTAACAATAAAATATGTCAGAGGAAGCTGGGCATGGTGGTGAATGCCTGTCATTCCAGTACTTGGGAAGCTAAGACAGGAAGATCGCAGGTTAGAGGCCAGCCTCAGCAACTTAGTGAGGCCTTCAGCAACTTGGTGAGACCCTGTTTTGAAATAAAAAAAAAACTGGTATGGAGCTGTGGCTTAGCGGTAGAATGCCACTGGGTTCAATCCCTAGTTGAAAAAAAAAAAAAGGAAATAAAGAAGGATGAAGATTAATGTTTGAGGTCAGTCACTTTGGAAATGCTCAATTTAGTCAGGAACCTGTGCCATAGTCATTTTTGATTCTCATGTTCTAGATGAGGAACTTCAGGATTAGTAAAGTTCAAGTTTGCCCCAATAATAAACTAGTTTCTGGCTTCCAAGCTCCTGTCCTGAACACGCATATCAACCTACAGAGAGAACGTGGGTTTGTTCCTTTATTAATAGGACCCATTTCCTCCCCTGCTGCACTCAGCCAGCATGGAGCTTAGCTTTATTCATTTATTTGCAAAAGTAAGGTATAGAACTCTTATGGAAGAGGAGACATTCCGTGAACAGTGTATTTGATATGGCAGGTCGGTGCCTCGAAATAAAATTGGGCACATCTGGAGCTGGGTCATAAGTGGAAGGGGCTCTGGCAAGTGAGTTCCTTGGTGCATATACTATTTACTCAGAGTCTGTTAAAATTACGTTGTGGGAGGCGATGCCATTGATCCCTCCCATCACTCATTCCACTGAACATTGTGGCTCATCAGAGTTTAACAATGAAGCCGGGTGTGGTAGCTCAGGCCTGTAATCCTGATGCTTGGGAAGCTGAGAGGGAAGATGGCAGGTTTGAGGACAACCTCGAGGCCACTTAGCAAGGCCCTCTGCAACTTAGTGAGACCCTTTTTTATTTTTTATTTTTATTTTTTGCTGTACTGGGGATTGAACTCAGGGACATTCTACCTCCGAGCTATACCCCCAGCCCTATTTTTATTCTTTATTTTGAAACAAGGTCCTCACTAAATTGTGGAGGGCCTCACTAGGTAGCTGAGGCTGGCCGCAAACCCAGATCCTCCGGTCTCAGCCTCCCAAATGCTGGGATTACAAGTGTGTGCCACCATTCCCGGCTCTGTGACCCTATTTTAAAACAAAAAGATAAAATTGGTCTGGAGGTGTAGCTCAAAGGCAGAATAGCCCTGCATTCAATCTCCAGTACCACACAAACATGCAAAAAGTTTAACAACAAAATATGAAATCAGGTCTTCTAAAATGACCTGGATCTTGACTTAGCTGAAAGATATTTTCTTCCTGTCTAGAGCAGTAGGAGGCAGCACTCTGTGGTTTTGCAGGTCTGCCTCTGAGACCTGCAGTTGCCTTGTTAATACCTGTGGACACACATTGGCAGCAGCAGCAGAGTTGGCGGTCCAGGACTTCATTCTGAGTGCTCATGCTGAAGGTGGTGCTGGTTCCAGCTTCACTCACCCTGGGCAGATGCAGGTGGAGGAGGTAGAGGTTTGTGGTGAGGTCTTTGGGGAGCAGAATTCGGTTTCTGACAAGCTCCAGTAAAGGTCTGTGGCTGTGAGGGAGTCCAGAGCTGTGTGCACTGGGGGCGGGGGGGGGGGATTTGTTGCCAAAGGCCCTGGAGCCCACTGGCTTATGTCAGGAAATACTTTGTAAAGAGGAGCTTTCATCTTTAAATGCGAGGTCTGCAAAAATATACATTTGTTATCTGCTCCTTTATGGAAGGGTTGGCTGACCCCGGATTTAATGCCCACACTCTCGTATCAAAGTGGATTTGAGTTCCAGCCCTACTGGTTCCTAGCTGTGGGATCTGAGCAAATTCTTTTTCCTTTCTGTCAGTTTTCTCATTAACAAAATGGGGATAATATTCACCCAAGCCGGGCATGGCAATACATACTGTAATCCCAGTACTGGGGAGGCTGAGACAGGAGGATCACAGATTTAAGATCAGCCTTAGCAGCTTAGCGAGACTCTCGGCAATTAGCGAGACTATATTTCAAAATAAAAAAAGGGATGGGGTTGGAGGAGTAGCTCAGAGGTAGAATGTCCCTGGCTTCAATTCTCAGTACTACAGGAAAAAAAAAAAAAATATATATATATATATATATATGTTTATGTATGTATGTATATATATTTACCCAGTATGAGAAAATTAAATTAGGTCAGATGTATAATATATAGTGTTGGTCATAGTGCCTGGAAGAGAAGTGCCCATGAGCAGCTGCGTTGAGGCCCGGTGCTCTGGGAATAGTGTAGACCCCGTCAGCTGGTGCTGACCAGGCTTGGCTTCTTAGAGGAGGTGGAACTTGATTTGGACCACTGGCAGTAGGGATGAGGTCTGGTCTCGGGTGAAGCGTGAGTGAATGAATGGAAGGCATACACAGAAACCAAGTGCACACCAACTCAGACGCTGAACCAAGTCTTAGCCAGAGGCTCAGTCTGCGCACCGACTCCTGTAGAGCCAGTCCAGTGCTCAGATGAAGTTTAAGCCAGGCCACTTGACCCCACGCCCTGGCACATACCCATGTTGCATCGACATAGGGAGCTCAGGGGAAATACTCACACTAGCCTAGGAGAAGTGAGAAGTTAGACTGACTGTTTCAAAAAGCAACCTTCAAGCAGGGCAGGGTGGCACCTGCCTGTAATCCTAGAACTTAGAGACTGAGACAGGAGGATCACAGGTTCAAGGCCAACCTCAGCAACTTAATGAGACTTTTGCAATATTAAAAAATAAAATAGGGCTCAGAGGTAGAATGCCCCTGGGTTCAATCCCCAGTACCAAACACATACGAAACAAAGCAAAAAAGAAAGAAAACCTTTAGTGAATTCTAAATGTGACCATTAGTGATTTGGGGCTTCCCCACTGCTTTGAATCTCTCAAGCCCCCATTAAAAATAATGTGTGGCTGATTGCTGGAGCAGCTATTGTCTTTCACAACAGCTTGGATCTGATTCTTGGAGAGGCAAGCGCAGCGGGAGATGATGGCCTTGGGTGGACTGTGAGAGGTCTGACTCCGGAGCTCCCTTGTGCGGCCGCACTAATTGGGAGCAATCAAGATGCTCCTGAGGAACTTCTGAGACCATGTGGTCCTGTCCAGTCTGATTCATCAGCTCCCTGTGGAAAGTACAATGCTGGAACAGACAGAACAATTTTGGAGCCTTCTCAGCAGTGTGGATGGGTGGGGCAAAGGTTTTAAGTTATTTTGGGATTCAATGGGCTTGTTTTCTTGTTTGTCTGAGAGGGAAAGAAAAGCCAGACTATTCCCTGAGATCGGGTGACAGGGGTGTGGAAATACAAAGTGTGATTGTGATATTTCCCTCCTTGGTACAAAATTCACTGGGATGGTGGGCTCACTCGACTCGCTGTCTAGACTATAGGTTTAAATTTCTTCACATTGAAAAACAAAATAATAGCTCCTTCTTCCTAGAATTGTAGCATGTTCTCATCTTAATACACAGAACCCCTACTTGTGTGAGCACACAATGGGGACTCATTCATCCTTTAGCAAATACAACTCAGAAACTCTAGACCGAGGTTCTCTTCCTTCAAAGTAATTTGTGACTTTAAAAAGAAGGGTCACAGCCAAGTGTGGTGGTGCACACCTATGATCCCAGCGCTATTATCTCAGGAGGCTGAGACAGGAGGATTGCAGGTTCAAGTACAGCCTCAGCAACATAGTGAGAATCTCAGCAACCTAGCAAAACCCTGCTTCAAAACAAAAAATAAAAAGGGCTAGGGTGTAGCTCAGAGGTAGAATATCCCTGGGCTCGATCCCCAGTACCACAACCATGATAAATTAGATAGATAGATAGATAGATGATTGATTAATAGATAGATGGATCACTTTTCAACCCTTCTTTTTGCTTGTCCTTACCGTTCATATATTTAAGGGTAAGTAGGTAACACAAGGAAATAAATATCTTCTAGTTTTTGGCATTTTGATGGTGCTTCTGCATTTCTCCATTTGTCTTAGTTTTGCTTATTATTTCATATTATCTGAATTTTTTCTAAGCTGAAGATTTATTTCTGAGTTTCAATATACAGGTGCTGGAGGCTTATGGACAGGGCTGTATTAACTTCAAAAGTAAATTAGCCTTTAGTAAATTCAATGTAGAAGCTCTTAATCTGGAGGGAAGATGTTAGAATAGAATAGTAAAGAGTACTATATCTTTGACATAAATTTTAATCTGAGAACTATCTCTGAGTTGTTGCCAGTGTTTGGACCTCAGGTGTAGATGGTGAAAGGTGGGGTGACAAGGATCTTATGTGCCCCTACGGCCACAGGTTTATCTTGGAGAGATAGGACAAAGGTGTATGAAACAAATAGAGAATGCACGGTGAGAGACGTGAGGGTTTCCCAAGCTCGACACCATCGGCACAAGGGGACAGGTACTCTTGTGCCGTGGCAGGCTGTTCTGTACAATGCAAAGAGGGTTAGCAGCACCCCTGGCCTGTACGCATTAGATGCCAGAAGCACTCCACCCCAACTCGTGACAAACAAAAGCGTCTTCAGACATGGCCTCCTGTCCCCAAGAGAGCAAAATCACCCCTGGTTGACAATCTACTACTGATATAGATTATAAACCACTAACCAAGAGGACGTGGCAGGGGCCAGTGGCTCGGCCAGGGAGCCAAGTGGGGAGAGCTGTGAGTCTGTGCAGATAGGTGCCAACCCATTCACATCGTCTATGGAAAAAATAAAGGTTTGCACATACATGCACTGCTTTTTGCAAATGTTTGTAGATACAAGCATGATGAAAAAGCTACAAATGTGCTTGAAGCTGTTCCTGGATTCAAAGTGGCTTTTGGCTGTTTTGTATTTTCTCACTGAGAAGATTCTAAAAATGTAGTTGGCAATGTCTCAGTGCCTTGTCTAGTTTTGAGCGTGGGCTCTAGAATCAGACTGCCTGGTGCCTACCACTTATTAACTATCTGACTTTGAGTAAGTGTTTTAACTTCTCTATGCCTTAATGCTCTCATATGCAAAAGAAAAAGAACGTAGTATCATTGTAAGAATTAAATGAGATATTACATACCTGGTTTCCAGTATAGTGAGTAATATATAGTATTTAATAAAAGATAGCTGTTATTTTTTCTTTGAGGTATGTAATTCTTTGACCCTCAAATTCTGGAGACCATTACTTTAAAATTTTAAGGGCTATGAGAGCAGAATGAAGCTCAAGCTCGGAGAGTTTCCTGGAAGAGATTAAACTGAGAGGGCTGGATGAGTTGTAGATGTGCAGTTACATACTGTTTACTATCTAGTGGCTTAGGCCCTGGGCCTTGGGAGGGAAGGAAGCACGTCTAGGGGTTTCTGAATTTGGGAGAGTAAATGAAAGAGTGGTGGGTGACTCTCAGGTGGCCCCCATAGTCTCACCTCCTGGATTTGTGCTTTTTTGTGACCCCTGCCCTTGGATGAGCATGGAATTTGTAACTTGCTTCTCTTAGAACACAACAAAGGTGTTGGTGTGTACACAGTTGTGTTACATATGACTATAAAGCCTGGTTTGCAACGAGACTGTCTTGCTTGCTAGCTTTGAGGAAAAGACTGCCATGCTGTTAGCTGTCTATGGACAGAGCTTCATGGCCAAGAGCTTAGGGGTCTCAGATTAAAAGCAGCAAGAAACCCAGGGCTTCAGTCTGGCAGGTACAATGGATAGAATGATACTGACAACCATGTGAGCTGGGAAGCGAAGCCCTGCTGACACCTGGACTGCAGCCTGGACACAAAGGTGTGTTGGTTTAGGCCTCTGAATATGTAGTAATGTCCTGTGTAACAATAGATAACTAATGTAGTGAGTGTGACAGACTCAGGTGCCTAGGTCTCTCACAAGACAAAGACATTGTGTGTGTGTGTTGGGGTGGGGGAGATACAGGGGATTGAACCCAGGGGCATTCTAACTCTAAGCTACCTCCCCAGCCCTTTTATTTTTATTTTTTTTATTTGAAACAGGGTTTTGCAAGGTTGCTGAGAGTCTTGCTACATTGCTGAAGCTGGCCTCGAACCTGCGATCCTCCTTGTCCCAGCCTCACAAGTACTAGGACAATAGGTGTGTGCCACCACCCCTGACTAAGACACTGTGTGTGTGTGTGTGTGTGTGTGTGTGTGTGTGTGTGTGTGTGTGTGTATTATGTGTGTGTATGTGGTACTGGGGATGGAACTCAGGGGCTTCTACCTCCAGGCTAGACCCCCAGACCTCTTTTATATTTTATTTGGAAACAGGGTTTCACTAAGTTGCTGAGAGCCTCACTAAGTTGCTGAGGCTGGCTTCGAACCTGTGATTCTCCTGTCTCAGCCTCCCAAGTACTGGGATTGCAAGCATGCACCACCACGTCCGGCTTAAGACATGTTCAAGTCTGATCTTGCCAATCCCCTCCCCCCGCCCGGCCCCATTTTGTCCTGTTTCCATTTCTTAGGGAAAGTTTCCAGCATACTGACCTTGCCACAACCAGCAGCACACTTCCAGGTCATCCTCGACGCCTTTTTTTATTCAAATTGGTTCCAAATTCCCAGGTGTCTCTTGGCTTGGGTCCTTCCTTTTCACTCTTTGTATCTCTAGGTTGAGTAGGTTCAAATATTTCTATCCAGGATGATTGCAGTAGTCCCTTGACCTACTTCCTTGCCTCCAGTCTAAACCCCTTCCCAATCTGTTATCCACATTGTCTCCAGATTTTTATTTTTTAATGTCAGTCTGCACATGTACTCCCCTTGAGCCTTTAATGGTTTTCTATTTCCTTCAGGCTAGAATATGGAGATCTCATCATAGCACGTGAAGCCCTTTCACAACTAACCTCTCCAACTCTGCACCCTTTTCCCTTGCTTATCCCCAACGTTAAGCCTCCCATGTCACCCCAAGGAGCCTCCTCAACCCCTCTTCCCCCTGGCTGAGCCCCTGAGTCCCCAGACACATCCCATTGTGAGTAGTGTTAGTTGACTTATTAGTGATCTGTAATTTCCCAGCAGACTGTGAGTAAGGGCGGGGATCATGTCTGCTTCCCCACAGCATCTCCAGCTTCTGTTGATGAGCTCGTAGGGGTTGGTAAATGTTTTTGGCATTCACATATGTATGTGTGTATGAATGGATGAGTACATATGTCAGAGCTACATCTGTGCACTAGATCTCCAGGTACACTGCTACCTCCTTAACAAATCTCCCCAAAATATCTCTCCTGCTTTCTGGGTGTGAACTTCCTCCCTCTTCACATCTGTCACTTCAAGTGTGATTCCGCACATAATAAACTGCCTCCTTTTCTGGGTTGTTCCTTTTTTTCTTTTTCATTCTTTTTTTTTCTGTCTCCCTGTTTCTCATCTGTCTACCCACTCATCCCTTTTCATTTTCTTTCCAGTGACAATGCCCTGCCCAATATTATCGTCAAGGGTGACCTTTTCAGGGGTGTAGCCTATAAGTTTCATGCTAAAGATCCCTTTTCCCTTTGCTGATCCTTCTGTAAGTTATGTTATCTCAAATAGCAAAGGAAAGACAAAAGAATAGGACAAGCCATTATTTTATATCTTCTAGTAGTTCTGTTTATTTTTTCCCCCCAGTGTTCTGTTCTTTTGACAAGAACAATCATTTGGCCTGCTTAAATAACCCCTGGTTTTGTCTTTCACAAAGAATGGTTTTTCCTTCTCATTTAGAATAGATGTTTTAAAGAATTGTTTATCCAGATGTGGTGGTTCATGCCTATACTTCCAGTACTTGGGAGGCTGAGACGGGAGAATCACAGGTTCACGGCTAGCCCCTTAGCAACTTAGGAAGACTCTGTTTCTAAAAAAAAAAAAAACATCAGGAGAGCGCCCCTAGTACCAATAAATAAAATAATTGCTTTGTTTCTTTTCAGTTGTTTGGGGTATATTAGTATGCTCAGTCTGCTAGAACAAAATACCATGGACCCGGTGACTTAACAGTTATTTCTCGCTGTTCTGGAAGCCTGAGATCAGGGCCAGCAGATTCAGTTTCTGATGAGGGCCTTCGTCCTGGATTATGGAGGGCCACCTTTTTGCTTGTGATCTCACATGGCACAGGGAGGCAGGCAGACAGACAGACACACACACACACACACACACACACATCTGGGTTTTTGTTGTCATTCACATCTGGTGATTACAAAGCCAGTATCTCTTTCTCTTCCTGTAAGCCTGCTAATTCTATGATAGTAGCCCCATTTTCATGGTCTTCCAACCCTAATTAATTCTGAAGATGTTACCTCCAAATTAATATTACAGGTTAAGCTTCAGCATCTGAATTTTGGGGGACACAAACATTCAGTTCATAATATGGTGATAACAATACCAACATTAAATGTTTTTTTCTAGAAAAAAACCCCATGCACTCAAATACACAGAGAACGCAGGCTCTGTTCTAGATGTGCTAGAGAGACGCAGTCTCTACTCTCATTGAACAGTGATAGATTCACCTGCAGAAATGAAGGTAATGCTGGATATTCTGAATCTTTAAATAGTGTCATCCTTTTTTTTCTTCTCCTTTTCCTTTCCCTCTCCTCCTCCCCAGGACAGGCCTTGGTGGTTGGTGGTCCTGGAATTCAATATTGGGTATGCCCTTTCTTAATCAGGTGACCTTGTGCTTGAACTCTATAAACCTCTGTGGCCTCACCTTTAAAACTGGCATAACACCCTCCTCACTGGATTGCTGAAAACTGAATAAGAGGGAGCAGATGAAGCATTTTGTAGTGAGCTTGTTGCCTCAGTCCATGAGAAGCCTCAGCTGCTCCTCTAGCAGCTGGGGAAATCATAATATTTTTGCCACTTTGAGTTATTCCGATTGGTTCTGTTCCTGTTGATCTGAGAGTATAGCCGGTCCCTGTTTCTCCTTTCTACTTTAACTCCAGACTCATCTGGACTTTAAACAAATAGTGCTGTCCCTTGAAGGCCTATTTTAAACAGGGGACTCATGGACTTCTCTTTATTTCTGAGATAACTTCTTCTTAGCATTTAGTGGGGTGTGTGTGTGTGTGTGTGTGTGTGTGTGTGTGTGTGTGTGTGTATGTGTGTGTGTGTCTTTTTATTTTTTAAGTGCCTCTGATTTGCCTTCATACTGAAATTTCCCAAGTCAGGACTATAAATTTTAAAAGCCATCAGGCCTGCTAGAATTTTGTGTCAAGTAAGAGTACAGAGACTAAAGATACTGAGGAGCCCTTCGGATGCAGTCTTCATGCCAACTGTATGAATTCCACTGGGGCTTTCCATGAGTTCTTTTCTGGCTCTTGGAGAGCAGGATTGTGGATTTTTAGATAGGGTGGTTCTTATTGCAGTTGACAATGAGCTGTTGTTGAAATAAAGTAAAAAAAAATTATAGAAAATTTTAATTTTTTCTTCTATAATCATAGCACACGAGAACATGTTGGAATAAAGAATCAGAAACCCTCTCTACCCCCACCACCTGCAAACTCAACACTGCTGATGTGGCTCAGTCCCGCAGCAGGTGCGACTCACGTTGTTATGGGGCTGTTGGGCATCTCAGGCAGCAGGCAGCCTGCTCGGGAGTTTATCCTGAGGCTGATAAAGTGTGGATGGGAAATGCAGCTAAGCTTTAAAAAGGGCACATTTTTTAGTTCACATCTGGTAATTATAGAGCCAGTGTGTCTTTCTCTTGCAGCCTGGGTGATTTACCAGGGGGATGGGTGGGGTAAGTGGGTGTGTGTCCTCATGCCTACCCAGAGGGTCGACTTACTTAAATGACGCCTTCTCCATTCCAGAGCCTGAGGTGTTTCTGAGATGAGCAGAGGGTAATTTGCCACTGGATCAAACCCTAATTTCATTGTCACCATTTTTGGTGTGTATACACTAGGCCTACTCTATTTGTGTCACTTGGAACACCAGAACAAACTGTTCTGTAAATATTACTTAAAAAAGTTTTTTAGCATACCACCTTCTTCTAAAATAAACTTAAAAACTCTGTGTTTGAGAACTATTTTCTTCTGTTAAAGTCGAATCCCAGATTTTCCGGGGGTTTAAATCAGGTAGCGTCTTCTGTCCTCAACTCTTTTGTTCTCCCCTTCTTTTGGTGGTGACTTGGAAGAGTGGTAGGGAGAAGAATCCTACTTATTTTGGATTTTTTGCTATTGCTCAGAGCTATGTGGGTAACTATTAGTACATAGTCTTCACCATAAAATCTTTGCGAAGAAAATGGACGATGTTGAGTGCATTTGGGGCTTATATCGGGCAGTGGTATCAAACAGAGCATTCAAGAAGGATGGGGAAAGTTTAATTTAACCTGCACAGAGTGTCAAAGAAAACTGAGCCCATGTTTAAAGAGCTGGCTATTTCACATACAATTTTGATTGTACCTATTTTTTGACTGCTCTTGAAACATCGGCTCTATAGCATCTAGACAGGGCACACACTCTGCGGCCCCCGGCCCCACCACTTGTTATTTCTCTCTGACTCTAAGGCTGAATGTAGGTGCAACACTGTAATCTAAATATCACAGCATTGGGACCCATGCTCTCATGCCTGGCTGGGTTCTCTCCTGCATTGCCTTGGTGGGCATTTCAGTTAGTAACCTCTGGCCTGAGGAAAGGGACCCAAGCTCTCATGAGGCTCATCATTTTTGACAGACTGGTTCTTGGGTTTTTGTGATGGAGAATTAGGAGGAAGGGGAGAGCTGAAGAAGACAAAGGGATTGGAGGAGAAGATAAGAGGAGGAGGAGTTGGTGGTGCAGGTCTGGAGGAGTCAGGCCTGGGAATAGCTACAGTATTTGAGAGCAGCAGATGGGATTCTAAGTAAAGTGGAGGATTATGTGTCCACTCCATAGTGTCTAAAAAAACCAGATGAAGGTCTGACTTATTTTGAAAGTGCTGGACTGTGTAGTCAGGGTTGAGTTAGGAGACAGAGACTACATAATTATTTCAACACATGTGTGCATTTATGTTTGTATCACTTTGAATCTAATTATGTTATATAATTATATCGCACCAATTAAAGTAAAAAAAAAATTGTCAGACAGCTATTGAAACACTGAGAAGGCCACTCCTGGGGCTAAGATTATTAAATTTAGAAGCTCATAGGAAGAGTCAAACTCTTATTTTCAAAATGATGGGGCCAGGGCCCTCAGTTCATAGGATGGATGCTGAGAGCCTGGTACTCAGACTTCTGAGAGGTAGAGCTGCCTTGGTGGACTTGGGATCTTTGAGCTTAGGAAAGGGGCATGAATTGGGATGTGAACCTGAGGAGAAGCAGGCAGGGTCTCTGAGGGGATATCATGAGGCTGGTTCTAGAAAGACTGCAAACTGGATTCTGCAGCTATCACAAGAAGGAAGTGTGCCTGGCTGGTTCATGCTTACCATAGCAGAAGCCAATAGGAATCAGGAAGGAGTACGCCACACCTTCCTTCTCGAGCCCCACAGCTTCCCTCCAGCACCCCCTATAGGCAGAGCTTAATAGCGTGCTATTAACAAAGTGGAAATGTTCCCAGAGCGTCAGCCCTAGCACTGCAAAAATAGTGAGGAAGGTGGGTTTGGGCCTGGGAGACCGTGACTTATTTTCAGGTTCAGTGTCCTTTTAGCCACTATGGTTCTTTGAGGCTGAACTGTAAAGGGACTTACAAGTACTTCCTGAAGATCTGTGATTCCAATTTTATAAATATAATTCAGGAAAATTTGGTTGTTTTTGCAGTCTCCAAGTTTCCATCTTACATAACAACAATTTCCAACTTGGGATTTAATTACTGATGTCTGTAATATATCCAAAGGTAGTATGCTATGAATTGACCTTGTCCTTATTGCATGAGTTGGCAAACTACAGCCCCTAGGCCCCTATGGCTAACCGCCTGTTTTTGTACATTCTTTTATTGGAACACAATGATACCCATTCAATTACCAGTTAAGATTTTTTTGTGTGTGTGTGGTACTGGGGATTGAACTCAGGGGCATTTTACCTGCAAGCTCTACTCCCAGCCCTATTTTTTAAAAATTCTTTATTTTTTGAAGCAGGTTCTCACAAAAGTTGCAGAATGCCTCACTAGGTAACTGAGGCTGGCCGCGAACCCGGATCCTCCGGTCTCAGCCTCCCAAATGCTGGGATTACAAGCGTGCGTCACCACGCCACCAGTTAAGATTTATAAATCCTTTCTGTAGTGTAAATTTCAGTTTTACTTTAGTCCTGATTTAGAAATGTGGCACACAAGTTTTAGAGAGTACCTCTTACAACTTTACAACTATAAAAATCAAATACATAGACTAGGTCTGGATTTGAATTAAAAAAAAAAAAAGGAAAGAAAAAGGCATTGTCCTTGACTTTGTTCTGAGTGCCACCCACATTTACCTTGGTTCTCTGAGAGAATGGGAAACTATGAAGAATTTCCTGGACTTCATGATAAAACGAAGGTAATGCCATTTTTTCTTGAGCAGATAATAGCTCTTTGAACAAAGGCATTCCATCAGAGGCATCTACAGTAGAGGAGAAAGAATATTGAGAGTCAAATCCCTGGAGGCCTGGTTCCACCCCAGACATGCTGCTCTGTGGCTGGTGAGCAGGTCAGCTCCTGTAGTGGTTTGGATTTCCAGTGTCCCCCTAGCCCTCATGGAAGCAAGGCAGCAATGCTGGGAGTGGAGCTAGGTTGGAAGAGGGGTGTGGCCTTGGAACTGTATAGCCTTCCTCCCCCACTGCTAGCTTTCTGCTTCAGGCTCCAGGCTCCAGGATGTGAGAGCCCAGCTATAAGCACATTCTCCCCCCCCCCGCCCCCGCTTCCCATCACTGTTCCCTGAGCTTCAGACCCAGCCTCACATGGGCTGAACTCAGAATCTACAAAACACTGTGAGCAAATAAACCTTCCTTCCTCTAAGTTGTGTGGTTAGTCTTTTGGGGTCATATCAGTGAGAATGTTACCTGGGACAGCTCCCCTCTGAGGAAGCGCTGAGGACTAGACCTCCCGCACTTGTCCCTGTGGTTCCTCAGCCCATTTCTCCACCTTGATGCAGGGCTCACCTGCGCACCCAGGCCTTGCAGCTGGCATGCTTCTGCTGTCCTGTGGGAGCTCCTGGTGTAACAGGTCTTTGATGGACCACTGATCTCTAGTCCTCTACCTCTGGGTTACTTCTTGATTTGCTTATCCCTGCTCCTTGAAGTAGGGCGCCCCCAGATGTTTGTTTCCAGCCAATGGATTTTATCGGAAAGTGCTAAGTGCCACTTCTGGGTCAGTATATTTAGTTTTCAGTGTGTGACTTTTCATCACTGCCTTCTCCAGCTTTTGCTTCTTTCAGCTCGGGTCCCAAAGGGAGGCCCACTGAAGTGCCACAGACGGGTAGCGTGAGTAGGATTTCGTCTTTCTTAACTCATTGAGATTTGGGGATTGTCTATTACTGTAATTTATCCTATTCTCACTTCACCAATACTTTGTCCACATAGGATCGATTATCTTTCTTTCCATGCATGCTGTCCTTTTGTTCTTTTGGCCATAGGATGACACCCCTATAAATATACTTGCCAGAAACCTGAGAATTGTCTTTTTCATTTCTCTTTCCTCTTGCTTCCAACATCTAGTCTATTGTCAAATTCTTCCGTTTCTATGTCCTTAACACCATGTGGATTAGACTTCTCTGTTGAGCCCCACTGCTGTTATCTTGTTCAGGGTGTGTCACCTCCCACCTGGACTATTTCTTTCTAATGACTCACTCTTTTTGTAATCTTAACCGGGCCTAACCCATCTCCTGTAGGATACCTAAGTTGGATCATGTCCCTTCATTTCTCACAAATCTTCTTAGGTTCTGTGTTCTTCGTAGAAAGTCAGAAGCCCGTGGTGTGATGGCGAGCCTGTCTGTGATCTGCCTGCCCTCTGCAACACCCCTGCACGATGTCCATTATCAACTATCTTAGTATCCTCTGTCAAGAAGAATCTTTCTTTCTGTCTGTCAGTCTCTCTCTCATGTCTTCAAGGGTTAACTGAAGAGCTACTTCTCATATGAAGCCATTTTTAATTAAAAATTTTAAAAATTGACATAAATATACTTATATGTGGGTAGCATGTGCTAATTTGATAGATATATATTCAATAATATATATAGATATGTATATGTAGTATAATATTAAAATCAGGGTAAACATTTCTATTTCTGCAAGTATTTATTATTTCTTAGTAAAGAAACACTCGAAATCCTTTCTTCTCGCTTCTTTGAAATACGCAGTACCTTGTATGAAGCTCTTTCTAATTTTCCAGGGTGTGCTTAGGTGTGGATGTTTTTTCTCAACATTCTCTCTATTGTTTGGACAAACAATAACTTCTTTATAGATATTAACATATTAAATACAATTGCTTGCATGTCTGATTTTCTTAGTAGATAGCTATCTTCTTAAGGAAGGATTCTGAGTTTTGTTTCCTCTTTCACCCAAGTAATTAACAGAATGTGTAGCACGCACATTGGTAATTTTAACTGTTAGACAAATGATTTACTGTTACTGGTAAATAAGAAGTAATTGTCTTTATAAAATAAAAATATGACCAAGGCGATTTAAGTTTAATAACAAAAATTACTAAAGCTAGAGCTATTAATTTAGAGGGGAAGATGGCATGCATTTTAAGAATCAAAAGAAATTCTCTTTCAAAGAGGTGTAAGTGACTAGAATATTCTTTAATCAAGAGTGAAAACTTACTGCTATCTTTTTATCATCATGGTCTTAAAAATGTAAGTGCTACTATTTAATAATCACATTAAATTGGCCAACATCCTTTTAAGAAATGTTCCAGTTGGCAAGTAGAAGTTTAAAAAGCACTGAGTATAGTCATGGAGACCACAGTACAGTTTCTAAAGATATGTTAGCAAATTCAGAAAAGGCAGCTCTTTTAACATACATGTGTATCTTTTTTATTCAAACTGTTGCACTGAATTCTTTTCCTTACAGATTTCTAGCAATATAAGAAGCCAACATGAAATGGATAAAAGGTATCAAAAGTCACAAAAATATTCATACCCATGACTCAATAATCCATCTTCTAGGATGGTATCCCTTTGATGTTGTCCCTTTGGATGGTTTTGGTATTTCTGGGTGGGGCAGGGGTGAGCCTCCAAAATAAAGACCATGAGACTTTGGAAGCAGAGCCAAGTTGCTTTCTTCTCTTCTTGGCCTGCCACAGCCAACTGTGTGTGTGTGTGTGTGTATGTGTGTGTGTGTGTGTGTGTGTGTGTGTGTGTGTATGTGTGTGTGTGTGTGCACATTACTAGGGATGGATCCCAGAAGTACTCTACCAGTGAGCTACATTCCCAGCCCATTTTATTTTATTTTGTTTTTTGAGATAGGGCCTCACTAAGTTACCTAAGCTGCCCTGAAATTTGCAATTCTCTTGCCTCAGCCTCCTGAGTAGCTGACATTACAGATATGTGACAGTGTGCCTATCTATATATATATATATATTATTTTCAATTGAAAGATAATAAGCTTAATATATTTAAGGAGTAGAATATGATATACTTTTGTTTTGTGGTGCTGGGATTTGAACCCAGAGGCATTCTACCTCCACACTACATTCCCAGTCCTATTTTTATTTTTTATTTTGAAACAGGGTCTTGCTAGGTTGCTGAGAGTCTCACTAAGTTACTGAGGCTGTTCTTGAACTGGTGATCCTCCTGTCTCAGCTTCCTAAACACTGGCATTATAGGTATGTGCCACCACTCCTGGCTCAATATGATGTTTTAATATATGTATACCATGTAAAGTGATTAAAGCCAGCTAATTAATATACCCATCACCTCACTTACTAGACATTTTCTGTGTTGATACATTGGAAATTTACTTAGTTACTTTGAAATACACAATACATTTTATTGACCATAGTCACCCTGCTGTAAAACAGATCTCAAAACTTACTCTTCCTAACTGTTCCCTTTGACCAGTAACTTCCCATTCTCTCCCTTGCCTCTCCCCCAACCAGCAGCTCCTGGTAACCTTCCTTCTGTTCTCTACTTCTGTGAATTCAACTTTTTAAAAATTCCACATATAAGTAAAATCATTCAATATTTGTCTTTCTGTGCCTGGATTTTTTCATTTAGCATTATGGTCTCTAAATTTATTCATGTTATCCTAAATGACAGAAGCTCATTCTTTTTTAAAGCTAAATAGTATTCCAATGTGTGTGTGTGTGTATGTGTTACTTGTTTTCAGGGAATGGAAACTTACTGTGGCCTGGTGCTGCAGGTGGCTTTGGAGAGAATGGCCATGCAGATTGGCAACTGGTACATTTGTTTTTGATGGACACATCCAGTAAGGATGTGTTGTAGATTTCTCCACTTCTTGTATAAGAAGTATTGTGCTTAAAATTGGGAAAACACGCCCCTGTCCTCGGGACACTTAATGGGTGAGTAGAAGTTAGAGTAGAATGACCTTTGGCCCCTCTTAGGCACCCAGTGATTGTGGAATGAATGACTCGTGTCTCCTGGGCACGAGGGAATCAAGTGAGGCTTCGTTAGTGGAAACGCTCCAATTCCAGTCTCTTATTTGCTTGGGTTTAATGGTATGATGGAGTGGCTTGCTAAGAGGAAAACCAGAGCAGCTCAGTGGAGGGAATCACTTAAAAACCCATTTCCGTAGTAAACACATATATTAGTGTCAGGGTCCACGTTTTATTAAAAAATGGTGTGCTATCTTTGTCTCTCTTTGAGATTTTGCTGCCAGGTGAGGGTGGAGAGCCTCTCCTGGCCTGTCTTCTCAGGGAAGGTGCAGTCATTTATTGGAGACAGATATTAGGGGACTTGGTTATAGTAATTGTGAGCTTTGTGCTCAACAGATCACACCAAGGTGTGTTGCCAATCTGGGAGGAGGAAGAGCAGGAAGAAGAGGAGGAAGGGTATTTCCTGGGGTGGAGGAGCCCCTGCTTGTGTTTCAGGGCTAAAAGGCTCAAGTAGCCAGTTTAACCTGGGTTATTAGACATTCTGAGAGGCCTCGGCCCTTTTCTCACTTTTGTTTTCTTTGCTTTTTCTTTCTGGTCACTTTATCCAGGAGATATGAGCAATGAAATCCTGTTTATTTTAGAAATGTAAGCGAATATTTTGTTTAACGTGGCATTTGAAACATCCATCTGCCTCTCTCTACCTGTTTACTCTGATAAGTCCTAGAAACACAGGCACGGCTGGGTGAGGAGCCAGCGATCAGGCCGTTGTGTTCTCTGGGGAAAAAGGAATGTTAAATTTCAACAGAAAGGATTATAGGGCTGGGGGTGTAGCTCAGAGGTAGAATGCCCCTGAGTTCAATCCCCAATACCGCAAAAAAAAACAAAAAAAAAAAGAGAAGTAATCCTTTCTTTGTTGTTATTGAATTCTGTAGTTTGGCATCATATCATGGCTTCTGAATTCAAACAACAGAATTTGCAAAGCTGACGGAAGACAAGACTTTATGAAGGAAGGAAATTTATCATTAAAAACCCCCAAACTTTACAATAAGGAGCAATTTCACCTCAGTTTTGTGGCCTAATATTTGCTGTTGATTCATTAGTCAACATTCTCAATCCTCTGTGTAGTCCTTTAGGGGGAGAAAGTCAAGTTACCTAAAAATTAAAATTCCGTAATTTGGTGACTATTGGTTAGGTGCTTATTATGTTACAGATATCGAAAACACAATGATTAGCAGGAAAATTCCCTGCCCTTGGGTACTTGTTGGCTGTGGAGCTTCTAAGAGCCTGCTGTGTGTGTGTGTGTGTGTGTGTGTGTGTGTGTAAGAGAAGCACGGAGAGAGGAAGACCGAGTGACTGATCGATCTTAGAAAACTGCCCGTATTAGCCTATTTTCTGTTGCTATATCAAAATCCCCAAGGCTTCATAACTTATAAAGTAGGCTTATAAATTGGTTCACAATTCTGATGCATGGAAAGCCCAAACAGCATCATGCTGGTGGCTGGTGAGGGCCCCCTGGATGCATTACAACATGGCAGGTGGCATCATGGTGGATCACACAGTGGTAGGAGAGACAGTTACATGGTGAGACAGGAAGCAGTAGAGATTCAGAGACTAGGATGCTCTTTTTGTAACAACTCACGTTTGCAGGTGCTAATTGGGGTGCCATTCAGAGGAGCTACATTAACCACATTGCTCCAAATGACCACATCGTCTTCCACTGGGCCCACTTGAGCAGGTTCCACCACCCCTCTCCCATCGCCACACTGGAAACTGAGCTTCTGGCACACAAGCCTTTGGTGGGGAGTCTCTCTAACCAAACCAAACTGTAGCACTGCCCCGAAGAGGTGGCTCCTTAGGATAACTCCCAGAGCACCTCAGTGAGGGAGAGGAACGCTCGGCATGAAGGGGGGGAAGCTTGGTGTGGTCCAGCTAGCCCTTGGATGTGGGGAAGTTCAAGAGCACGGGGTGTAATCGGCCCTAGCTTGGATGGGGCAGGGGGCAGATCAGGCAGAGACTGGCTGGGGGCTTGAACTTCAGAGTACACGCCTCTTTCTTGGGAACGTACTGCTCCTCTGTGAGCTGAAGGCAATCCCTATACGAGACATCATTTCCTCCTCCCACAGATCGTCATTTCTGATTCTTAATAACTCCTCTCTACTCCACTTTATTTAATTGTATGTTTAATTGTACTCCTCCTTGCTCAATTAAGTGTAGTTCTAAAAAGGGTGAGGTCTAGAAGACACAGATGAGTAATCAATCATTCCCTCCTCCTCCTTGGCGGCACCTGACACACTCCTCTCAGAAGTTGGGATGGTTCTCTTTCCCTACAGAGGTGTAAGTCTTCTGAGAACAGGGGCCAGACTTTCATCTCCATGTTCATCCTGGTGCTCGATGCAGACTGTGGATAAAGGTGTGTGAACACTTCATAGGGGCACACCAGGATTTACCATGGGTCTTTTGGAAGCCTGCAGTTGCGAAATAAGAAAAAAAAAAAACACAACTTTTTTTTTTTTTTGTACAAGGGATTGCACCCTGGGGCATTCTACTGCCAAATCATGTCCCCAGCCCTATTTTATTTTTTATTTTGAAATAAGGTCTTGCTAAGTTGCTGAGGGTCTCATTAAGTTGCTAAGACTGGCCTTGAACCTGCAATCCTCCTGTCTTAGTTTCTCAAGTACTAGAAATACGGGTATGCACCACCACACCCAACTATGAAATCAAGCTTTAAATGGAAATTGATCAGGACTTAGCATAGTACCAGCCATGTGGCAAGTGTCTAACGAATGGTAGTTTCCTGCTTGTTTTAATCAAAAGGTACATCACGGGATATTCACTGCAGATTCTGACATTAAAACTTGATCATGCCATTCCCCTGTGAAGAGTCTTGCAGTTCTTCTATTACGTGCTGAACAAAGAGTTGCAGGCTTTACCATTACCATATTTTACTGTATGAACCCATTCTAAATTCAGTGAGGACACTAAGCAATATTGCTGGTTTTAGAGTCAGATATTAAAGAGCTTGTGCAGCAGTTTAACAGTGGCCTGGGACATTTGAGCACTTGCTCTGGGCTCTTGGGCTGCTTGAGAGTTGCGACTTTGAGAAGCTGGATTCTTTGTTTCCCAGGTGAAGGGAGGGGCAAGGCAGCAGGGTCGGCATTGCAGCCTTGAGGAGTACAGAGGACAGGTGAGCAGCTTGTACAGTCATCTGCCCCCACCCTCCCGGCCTCTCCAGGCTGTCAGGGGGCAGTGAGGTCTGCAGGAAGCACCTCCTCACTCCCCAGCCTGTCTTGTCTCAGACCTCACACCACCTGCATGGTCTAGGGGTGGTTGCTGACCTGCTCAGGAATGAGTGACTAGCAAGTTTACCCTGTGTTTTTAGGGCATGGCTGCCTCTAGAGAATGACATCTGGGGGACATTTTACATTCAAGCCATAATACCCTGCATTTCCAGAATCACAGACAACTAGAAGTCAGGATCACATATAGGGTTAATGTTCTGGAGCCTGGAGGAATAACTCAGGATTGAGAACAGGGCTGGAGACCCTTCTTGGGTACAGTGACATAATGCTTGGTGGTCCCCAAATGGGACTGATTGCAGGATTTCAAGTTCAACACCAGCCACAGCAACTTAGCAAGACTCTCAGCAACCTAGTGAGACCCTGCCCTGTTAAAAAAAAAAAAACAACAACAAACATAAAAGGACTGGGGGTATAGCTCAGAGGTAGAATGCCCCTGGGTTTAATTCCCTATAAAACACACACACACACACACACACACACACACACACACACACACACCAGACCACCAACAAAAAAAACCCAGGTAGTTCTCTCTCTATGCTGATAAGGAGCAGGACCCTTTGAGGGTGCTCTATTACTCGGCACAACCTCTGATTTTTCAAAATGGAAGGCTCAACTCCCAGAGGCTGGACACAGTGGTTCCCATTTTAATTGGCAGAAACATCCCCGAAACCCACAGAGATGCAGTGTGTCTCTTCCCAGAATGGCTTTCATTATGGGTCCCCAGGGCTCTAAACTAGCCTGGACTGGTCCAGGGTAGAACGGGCCTTTGTAAGATGAAGAGGGTGGAGGGGTAGGAAGGAGAATGTCTCCAATAATAGATCTCCTCCTTTTAAAATAACCATGACCTGTTTCATTAAGTATTAATTGCAAATCTGTTTCAGTTTTTAAATAACATCCAGTTCTTTAAAGATTTACATTGGCTCATCTAAGCTTAATCAACTAAAATTTAAAACAAAGGACGAATGATCAGCCTCCGGGTACCAGTGTGCTAAATTAGTTTTAGGATTTTTCCCCCCTGAAGAAGTGGGACATTTATTTTTAGGGCTTATATACTTTTTTTTTTCCTTCTGTTGAAAATTTTGCTCAGAAGTGGCATAGGTCTATCTTGAGAGGAGATCGTCTGCTTTTAAAGTTTTGTAGTTGGCAAAAGGTTTTAGCTTTTATACAGCTAGACTCAGGGAGATGCTCAGATCCACAAATCTGGCTCGTTGTTGGTAAGAAGTTATAAAGGAAGTTTGTCAGATATTCAGAACATCTGCTTTGTGGCTGAAGACTCCCTGGTTGTCGTCTAGATATGAGTTTGGTGCCACCTCGTGGGCAATTGTCAGACTACTATGCATGCCATTAAAAGAAAACTTGCCCCAAGGCAATTGATAATGCTAAAAATATGCTCTGTAAATTAGTTAGATTAAAAACAAAACAAAACAAAACAAAAAAAAACCAACTCCATGATTCTCCCAGCAGATTTGGACAGCTTCATCTCAGAAGCAATATTGCTACCTTATTTCAGGAAACAATTGACTTTGTCTCAGGGATTTTGATGACCCCGCTGAAGTACCCATGCTTTATTACCCGTGGGGAACTTTGGGTGTCTGTGTTCTTTTTTTAAACCATTTTTTCAATATAATTTAACATTTTTAAAAAATTCTAATTTGAGCTAAATATTAACAGTCTATCTGAATAGACTGCTAGATTGATATGTCTTTTTAGTGGTTTTTTTTGGGGGGGGGGTGGTACTGGAGATTGAACCCAGGGGCATTCTACCTCTGAGCTACACCCCCAGCCCTATTTTTTATTCTTTATTTTGAAACAGGATCTCAGTAAGTTGCCTAGGGCCTCACTAAGTAGCTGAGGCTGGCTGTGAACCTGAATCCCCCGATCTCAGCCTCCCAAGTACTGGGATTACAAGCGTGTGCCACCACGCCCGGCTAGTGGTGGTATTTAATGCTGTCTTTATGAGAGAATATAATAAAGTGAAAATGGATTACCACCAAAATAATATCAGGCATATATAGGCATGAAAAATCCGTATTAATTTATCTTAAATAAAATTTATATACTGTATATATAGTTACCAAATCATAGGATTTATGCACTTAATTTTTTTTTGGCACCAAGGATTGAATCCAGGGGCATTCTAACTCTGAGCTACACCCCTAGCCCCATTTTATTTTGAAATGGTCTCACTAAGTTGCTAAGGGCCTTGCTAAGTTGCTGAGGCTGGCCTCGAACTTGTGATCCTCTTGTCTCAGCCTCCTAAGGACTGGGATTACAGGTGTTGCACCACCACACCAGGCAGGGTCTGTGTCCTTTTAAAGAATAAGAAGAATAAGAGAGTATGGTACCCTTTGAGATACTGTCCTGCATCAGGATGCTGCCCACATTGAAGTCCTCAGGCAGGTCCAGAGGTGCTTGAGCGGTGCTTTCTGACTCACTGTATCACACACCAGCTTCCAGAAGAGCTGGCCGGCTGCTCCAGTCACAGCTGATACCCTTCCTGTTGGTGCACCATCGGGTGGTAAGTGCAAGAAATGAAGATTGCAGAGCTGAAGGGGGCTTTAGAACTTCCAGATCCTGGGAAGAGGGCGGAGGTTGGGGAAGGGGGAGAGCAATCTTGTCCTGCTGCCAGACAACAGGCTTAGGAAACACCTTGATTTTTCTAAAAGGGAAATTGTTCCCTTGATTAAAGCTTTGCAGAGGCTTCCTTTACCTACACAACAATGTCCAAACTCATGGGCCCTCAGTTCTTCTCTGATATCACCATGTCTTCTGCCCGGCACACCTGACTCCAGCCAGACCTTGGAGCTCTGAGTGTCCCTCCCACTTCCTTTCTTATTCCCCATCTGAATTTGAGCTGAACCTGTTGCCTTGACTACCCCTTCTCCTCTTATCCCCGAGGAATCCAGAGCATTCTATAGCGCTCAGCTCATAGATAGCCTCCTCCAAAACCCTTTCCTCCCTCTTGTTCTCAGCTCTGACAGAGATGCAACCCCTCCTTATGCTCCCATAATGCTGTGCAGCAGTCTGTTGATGGTCTGGTTTCTTGATGAACTGTGACATCCTTAAGAAGTTCTGTATGTCATTTACCTTTCTTTTACTGAACTGAGCACAAGATCCGAGCCCTATTGCTTCACCATAGTTGGGAAGTACAGAGTTGAGGCTAAGTTGCAGAAAATGGAGCACCCTGAGGTGGACCTCTGGACTCTGGCTTCCAAATCCTCTCTCTGCTTTCACTGGCCTCTGCCCCTGTTGGTGTAAGGACCCATCCTCCGCCCTTCACCTCATCTCTCTCTAGCGGTCGACCTTCCTGCTCTTTCCTGTCAGCCTTGTTTGTCCACATGCAGACGTGCTCCTGGCACATGGCTGGTAAGAGTAGCTTTCTGGTGGTTCATTCTTGCAGCTTCCCAGCTACAGGGAGCAAAGGGCCTCTCTTCCAGGGTCTCAGGATGGATCTTAGGGAAGGGCTTTGGCCATGCTTGGGTCACAAGCCCACTCCCAGCACCGTCACCGTGTCCTGGCACTTTGTATATGTTGAATGAATGGTCTAGGTGGCAATTCCCCTTCTGTCCCTCATTTCTAGAGTATGCTAATTATAAGCCTTTCATTCACTTTTTTTGTTTTCATGCCTCAAAAGTGACATGATTCAAGACAAGGGCTGAATCTGGGAGTGTCCCTTCAGACTGGGACAGAGAGGTGAGATGGTTTTGTGGTGACAGTTGTAGGTAGCAGGTCCATGGTCACCTCTCCTACACCCTCCCTGCCTCTCAATTCCCACTGGGGTTTGGCTCAAGCAGAGGGAAAGAGGGAGGAGGCGCAGAGAGGCAGAGCCAGCTGTGGAATGTACCCCACAGTCCTTTGACATTCCCGGAAAGAGGGCCTGGGTTACGTGAGACAGGCAAGAATGATTCCGTCTTTCACTATTTTAGTGCAAAGTATCACACAGATGCAGAAAGTGTGCAAAACATACATGCACAGCTTAGTGAATCAGGAAAACACACACATGACCATCATCTAGGTTCAGAAAGAACCCTAGAAATCCCCTGTGCTCTCCTTCTCAGTCACTGCCCCTTCTTCCCCAAAGGTAAGCATCACCCTGACTTCATGGTCTCCTTCCTCACTTTCCCTTATTCTTTTACCACCTGACTATGCATTCATAAGCACCACAGTTTGCTCATGTTTGAACTTTCTGTGAGCAGAATCATCTATCTTACTCTTTTCTTTCTGGCATCTTTCATTCTGCACTGAACTTGTGAGATGCATTCCTTTTGTCGAGTGTAGCCATGGTTCATTCATTTTTGACACCGTGTGGTTGAGTTTCTGTTACATCATTTCATCATTTATTTTTCTATTCTCCTGTTGATGGGCGTTTGGGCTGTTTCCAGTTCTTGGCTGTCATGCATGGTGCTCCTCTGAGCTTTCCCCAGGCCTCAGCACTATCAACATGGACCTGTTTTCCTTGTCAGCCACACAACACAGCTTTCCCTGTGGCCAGCTCGTTGCCTGTGATTATCACCACACCCCAACCTATCATTCATGTAATAAATAGCCAGTTGGGTCTTTTAAAAAGTCCATCTTTTCATGTGTCTTCTCACCAAGGCCCCGTGCGACCTAGTTCCTGCCACCCTTATTCTCTTAACCACAACATGTGATGAACACCTTTCCGTGTGCCAGGCACAATTCTAGTAACTCCATTGCATAGGAACTATTATTCTTATTTTATATAGGCAGCACAGAGAGGTTTAGTAACTTGCTCAGGGTCACACTGCTAGGGAAACATCAGGCAGAAATGGGATACAAACCCAGGTCCACTGGTTCCAGAGTCGACAGACACTCTCACCCACTGTGCTGTGCTGTCTGTCCTCCCTGGACGTCTCTAAACTCCTTTCCTACACCCACTCCTTGCATCAGGGGTTTTGATGGTAGTATTCCTTTTGTCTGGGATGCTCTTCCTCATGCTAGTCCACATCTAGATGGCCTTCCCTTCCGAATTCAGCTTATGTGTACTTCCTACAAGCTGGGGTTAGATACTTCTGTTATTTACTCAGTTCTTTCTCAATACTCTGCTATTATCATTACTTGTGGACTGTTTTAACTCTCCTTTTAGACTTGGAGCTACCTGAGGGCTGGTGCTCACCTGCCCTGTTTATCCCCAACCCCCCATGCTTGGCACACGCTGGACACTCTGCTTGTTCAAACTCAGCAACTGAATGAATGGAAAGACAGCTCACAGCAGAGTAGAGAGAGAGACAGTGTCGTTTTTCTGTTTGCAGATATATTTTTCAAGTAAGCCCTAACTTAAAAGAACTCCTACCTTCGAATTACTGTTTAAATGGCTTCTTTGGTCTGGTGCCTGATTGACATGGGTTTTTAAGGTGTATTTTTAGTTTTCAGTCTACTTTCCTTTAGGCCTTTATTTATTTATTTATTTATTTATTTATTTATTTATTTATTTATTTATTTATGGAATCCAAGGGCATTCTACCCTAGCCCTATTTTTTATTTTTTATTTTGAAACAAGGTCTCACTAAGTTGCCAAGGGCCTCACTAAGTAGCTGAGGCTAGCCTTAAACCTGCTACCCTCCTGTCTCAGCTTCCCAACTATTGGGATTACAAGTGTGTGCCACCATGCCCAGCTCAGGCCTTGCTTCAGAATTTACAAGGTTCCATTAACTTGAGATGTCCTGCCCATGGTGTTGCATTTCATCTTTTTTTTTTCCTTTGCATTTCATATTATTAATAGTGCTTAGGCCAAACGTGCCAGTCTGTATAGGTAGTGCACACTGGAGTTGCTGCTTATCAGAACCTTCCTCCTACTTTGTCTTTTAAATCACAACCATTCTCAGCTGACTTGAAATAATTCCTTTAGTCATGTACCTGTGAAACTGTGAAAATCATGACCTCTTTTTTAGTGAAATAGAGAAGTCGCTGCTGACATCTTTGTGTCTGGTATGGGCCTATTACTATGCTAATGTAAGAGAAGGTTGAGTGAGATGAAATTCTAGTTGATTCTTTGATTGTGAGGATGTTAAATAGTTTGCTTACATTATGTAATTGAGTCGCAACTCTTCTGGCCTTTTAGAAGTTACAACTTAACCTAATGTGCTAGTATATATGCCACCCTCCAATAAATATAGATTTTTATATTCTGGTGCTATAAACTTTGCCTCAGACTCAAATTTTTTTTTTCTCATGAGAGATTTTTATCATTTACTTCATCATTAGTATTAATCACCTTAGCAACTGTTAAATATTTTCTGTTCTCCTAATAAGTAAGTTTATTAGGCAAGATCTTATCCTAGTCTCTTGGAAATAAAGCAGTATTTTTTTGTTTTTTCCTCCCATGGAATATTTCCTAATGATTGTTGCTTAATATTATATGTTTATAGTTATTGGAGATTAAAAAGAGTGTTTGGCAGGACAGTTTTATGTTGCAAATATAGACACCCAAGTCAAATCTGCCAAAGCAAAATAGGCATTTTTTTTGTCTTGTCACAGCTGGGAAGGACAGGACTGAGGGTAAGTTTCAGGAATCGGATCATCAGGAGTGGAGCGGGGGGCTCAGGGCTCCAGAGCCCCTCTGTGCCCTCTCTGGCTCTGCTCCTCCTGCCCTGTCGGGTTGCTGCCACACTCCTGCCTTGTCTCTGTCTCATCCCCCCACCCCCCCAGTCAGTGGGCCTGCCTCCTGCTGTCCTCCTGCAGCCTTGGCTTCTTCCACCTGGCTGGACAAGGGGACCCCCCATATGCTTCAGTCACTTCCTTGCATGTTGGCATCCAAGGGGTGGGGTGCCTCCCTGACCCCAAAGTGAAGGGGCCTGTTGCTAGAAGAAAAGCGTAGGAACACAGGAGGAGACGGTGGCGTGGAGGCTCCCACGGTGCACTGGATGGTTGCTCTTGAAAGCAAACAAGCCTCAATGTGGGAATCCCTCTGTGTGGGGCACTAGGCTAAACCCCAGGAGCTCAAAGACTAATAAGGAGATTACACACCAAATTAAATGGGCATAAATTAAAGTGGGAGAGAATGGGTTACATGCAAGGAAGAGCCTCAGAGTGTTTGGAGTTATATTTGGGGGTATGTTTCATCTTACTCTTTAGACTTTTCTGTGTTTAATACTTTTATTGGCACATTGTAGTGAGATTCAAAGTGATACCAACAAACGTGATGCGCACAGCACTTGGTGTATTTCTCTCCATATCTCGTCTTGTCCCCCTTCCTCCCTCCCCACACGTTAGTGAGATTGGCAGTGATACCTTATTGGAATTTTGCTTTCCTCAATCCTCATTTTTCTCTTCCTCCCTCCCTCTCCCAGTCCTCTTCCCCTGTTCTACTGGTTTCTCTCCTCATTTACCTGCAGTCCCTTTCGTTTCCTATTTTATCCCTAGCTTCTACACTTGAGAGAAAACATACAACCCTCTACTCTTGGCTGATCTCACTTAGCATAATATTCTCTAGTTCTATTAATTTTCTTGTAAATTACACGATTTTATTCTTCTTTATGATGGAGTAAAAATCCATTGTGTGTATATATACCACATTTTTGTTATCCATATCTGTTGATGGACACCTAGGTTGGTTCTATAACTTGGCTATCATGACTTATGTTGCTATAAACATGGGTATACATGTATCATTATCATATTATAATTTTAATTCTTTGGGAAAGATACCAAGAAGTGGTATATATTTTGTTGTATTCTATTGAACTGTCACTTCTCTGAGATAACTTGACTATTATATGTATTGCAAATCAATTTCCAGAAAGATAAATATAGATTTTAAAATCCTTTTGTTGAAAAATTGTCATTGCTTCTGAAAATGAAAATAATATGTGTATATGTTATTTGGAAAACTTAACAACATAGAAAGAAGAAAATGAAAAATAATTCTAGTAGTCAGAGATGATAGGATCTTGGTTAATTAGTTAGCATTTGGTAGTAGGTCTTTATAGCCTTTTATATGCATACATGCAAATATAAAATAGCTTATCTAATTTGTAGATTTTTAGACAAAGTAACTTTAATGATGTTTATAAAGTTTTGAATCCTGCTTTTTAATTGAATGTTTTATTGTGAACATTTTCTCTTGTGATGAAATATGTTAGAGATAGGATTATTATCATTATTCACTGCTTCATAGTCCATGGAACAGCTGAACTTCAACTTAATTAGTCACTCTTCTAACAGTGCATATCAAGGTTGTTTGCAAAATATTGAGAAATGCAAAGAATGTTCTGGCACCTATGTCCTTGTCTGCCTTTTAGATGATTTCCTTCCTAGAAGTGGACTTGTGAGAAAAAAGGGTAGGCACATGTTTTAAGGGTCTTGGTTCAGATGGCCACCCTGCCCTCCCAGAGGTTGTTTAATTTGTATCCTTACTGGCAATAGGAAAGAAAAAGAGAGAAGGAGGGAGGGAGGGAGGGGGGAGAGAGAGAGGGAGGGAGGGAGAGAGAGAGAGAGAGAGAGAGAGAGAGAGAGAGAGAGAGAGAGAAAGAGAATATGAGAATGAGAATGAATATATCAACAAACCCTCTGACAATTAGCCCAAGTGTCCAGTTACCTGACTTTATCATAATCTGTGTGGAGCTACTATAAGAGAAGCAGGCATAACCACATGTTAGATACTGGAAAAGGCTCTGGCGACACATACTGAAAGAGATGAGCTTTGAAATGTGAAATGGACATATGAATTTTCCTAAATGATTGAGCTCTTTGTTTAAAAATGCCCAATTCTAACTTTTTAGCTCAAGTAAATGCCAAATACAGCATCCACATGGTTTTTATTTTCTTCCTTCTTCTTTTCTTTCTCTCTCTCTCTCTCTCTCTCTCTCTCTCTCTCCCTCCCTCCCTCCCTCCCTCCCTCCCTCCCTCTCCACTCCCTTTTCCTTCCCTTCACCAAATCAAAGCACCTCTTAGTTTTTCCCTTGGTCTGATTCCTAGGAGTAATTAAAGTATCAAACACACAGCTTCTAGTGTTGTCACCAACAACAGTGGAAAAATCTGAATAAAATGACCCTCAAGTAAAAGTTACAGCCATCAGTAAACTGTAAATAGGGCTTGAGAACCTCAATAGATTCATTTATTCAGCAGATATTTATTGAGTACTTACCATGTAGCTGTAGTGCATTATGTGAAACCAAATGGCCCGTGAAAGGATTTGGCTTGGGGACTTTGAGTATTGTATCCCACCCACATTTGATGGAAATGATTCCCGATGTGAAGTCAGGGATGAGGTGGAAAGAACAGTGCTCTGGAAAGACAGATATGGGCAGAAATCTTGACTCTACTGGGTGCCGTTGGACACATTCCTTTACCTCTTTGTGTCTGGATTCCTCATTGGTAAATCTGGCCAACTCATAGGACTATTAGGAGTAAACACTATGATTTAATTGACCACTACAGTGATGGCGTCAGTAGGTGCTCAATAACAAGTAGCTGCTATTATTTTTGTTATCATTATGGTAATGACTCAGAGATTTTATGAGCTTGATTGCTTTGGCAGTAGTTCCTAATGCCTTAGCTCAGAGAAATGTGCATTTATGTGCATGCATACATATGTGTGTTTGAAATCTGATATGCATGTGCATGCATGCGTGTGTGTGTATGTGTGTGTGTGTGTGTAACATAGGAAGTCTTTGCTCTAGGATTGGTCCCAGAGCCTGTGTCAGGAAGATTCTCATAGGTAATTGTTAGATTCCCTAGCCCTCCCCTGCTCTTTCTGAGCCCTAAATGCTCAGGATTGAGGCACAGGAAGTGAACTCCCCAGTGAGCATCAGCTCATATAATCTGGGATCTGGGGTATGGGGATTGATAGTTGAGCATTTGCCCCCCTTAATCTAGAGGTGAGGCTTCTTCCTATGCAACTTCATGACTTTTGGGATCCAGAGGGCAAGTCTTAGTGATGGGGGAGAGTGAGAGGGTGATGGGCTGGACTCCAGTGGGTACCTCAAAGCCACATGCTCACAAAACTCTGGCTAGCCTGGGGAAGGAAGGTGGGTGCCTGAGTCCATGTGCGTTATTAAGTGCTCAGTGCTTCTGTGCTCTCTTGTGTTTCCCCCATAAGATCAAACGTAAGTTAAAATATGTTTGTGTTAGTCCCCTTTGAATTATTGTGACTAAAACACCTGAGAAGAACGACTTAGAGGAGGAAAGTTTATTTTGGCTCATGGTTTCATGGTTCAGTCCATGGTCATCTGCTCCATTGCTCTGGGTCTGAGGCAAGGCAGAACTTCATGATGGAAGGGTAGAGGGAGGGAAAGAGGAAGGGACCAGGGACAGATATAGTCCAAGGTCACCCCTCCCCCCAGTGACCTACTTCCTAAAGCCACAACCTAATGCATGGGTGTGTTTCCAAAGGAAAAAGCAGTGGATGAAAATAGCACACTACCTTTCTTTGACTTATCTGGAAGAAACCAGGTAGTAATATAGATGATATTATATAAAATGGAAAACTGAATTATATCAACCTCAGAATATGGTAGAGCTTCACAATCTACCAAAACCTATAAAATCACAGAAGGTATTAGCTTACTTTAAACATCAGATAATTATTTATATAGCCATTTCTTTGGAAAAGCCTTTAAACTATTTTGTGAAAAATAAAACAACAACAACAATGACAAAAACAAAACACTGTGCTGTGTGATTTTATTTTATTTTATTTTATCTTTTGTTATTGGGGATTAAACCCAGGGGCATTCTACCTCCAAGCTACACTCCCAGCCCATTTTATTTTTTGTTTTGAAACAGGATCTCTCTAGGTTGCTGAGAGTCTCTCTACATTGCTATTGCTGAGGCTGTCCTCAAACCTGTGATCCTCCTGTTTTAGCCTCCCAATTCCTGGGATGATAAGTGTGTGTTACCACACTCAGATGTGCTGTGTGATTTTAATTGATGGACATTTTGTATAACTAGATTTGTTTCTGATTTACATTCTCAATGCAGTTAGATTAAAAGAATAACAATAGAAGGGGTATTCTTAATCCTCCCCAGAAATGAATTTATATTTTAAGACTATTAAAAAATCTTTTGAATATCAGAAGTCTATCTTCCATGTTGTAATTGGCAAAAGATTTTGCTTTTAATTATTTCAGGATCTGCAAGTAACCTGCTATCAGAAAATAAAGGCAGTGACTAGTGACCAAGGGCGAGGGTCGGCACAGTGGAAGAGCAGGGACATACATAAGCTCCAGTGTCTGTGGACTTGTCCCATGCTCTGCTGGTCTGTCCCTATCACTTGAATGCCTGTTCCTGGGGCTGCATCCTACAAGCAGCCAGACCTCAGAGGAGATGCTCCTGTACTTTTCTGAACCCCAATTTTAGTCTTCTTTCTCTTTCTCACAAAGCTGACTTATCTTCCATTCAGCATCAGTGGTGATAAAGAGTTCAGCTTCTGAAATTGGACCCGCTGGGTTCCACTCTGGCTCTTACTCTTCAGAGTGTGACTTTGAGTGAGCACTTGACCTCTCTCTATTCCAGTTTCTTTGTCTGTAAAACAGGAATGGCAATAATACAATACAAAAACACCTCCCTCTTGGAGTACTTGGGAGAATTAAATGGGAGAGCCGATGAACGGGGCTTGGTAAATGTTCTTTGATGGTATGGTTTTATTACCCTTTACCACTTTGCTCTTTTTCTCTTTTCTCATGAGATTCTATGCCTCTGAAAGGCTTTTCTAAAAATTCCCATTTGTACCCTATCCTTCTCTAGTGTGGGTGTGAATTTCCATGCATTTTCATCTCAATTTCACTTAACACATAGACACATATACACTTCTTTACTATCTGTGATGTGCAGAGCACTCTAGATACTAAGTATGAGCACTCTTTAGATACTGAGGATAAGATTCCTGATGTTATAAAAGAGGAAGAAAGACCAGGGTGCTGTGGGGTTGTATAGCCAAGGCATAAACTTAGCCTTCAGATTTTGGAAGCCTCCTTGAGGAGGGTACCTTCACATTGAGACTAGAAGTATGAGTAGGACCTTCAGAAATTAATGTTCCATCTTCTCCAAAGAACCCTTTTTAGTCACGTTTATTTTTTCCACCTCTGACTTAGATTATTATAGCACTTCTGCCTCAGGTGTAGAATGTGCAAACACCCGTCTTATGATATAAATATGTTGACCTTTCACTTTCCCACAGAATTACAAATGCCTTGAAGATGAAGACTAGACCCTTATTCATTTTTGTAGGAACACAGCTTCCTGCATGACACTGTTCAAATCAGGATTCACTTAGTGCTTTCTGAACTAAACCACATGTGCTTTGGAAAGTGAATCCTACAAAGGAATCCTCCTTACTCATGCTTGGCTCACTTGGGCCTGAAGTTCCTCCTTGTCTTATGATGACTCAGTTCTACCGTGTGCAAACTGGAATATTTGAATTGAGGTCCTCTGGTTAGGATTTCTGGGATCCCCTTCAACCTGGAGGGGGATGGCAGCATGAATGGGAGTGTAGAGTAGTGGTATGGAAACATGGGTTTGTTATCTTTCATTGATTTTCTAAGGGGCTATTTGGGCTAGGACTGAGTTGAAAGTGGTCAGCAGGTAGAGTTAGGCAGCAGCCACCTCTTTGCTCCTTGGTCCCCTAGACAGGCATCATAGAACATCTGTAGGGAAGAACTTTAGCTCATAATGTATGGAATCCAAACCTTTGTAACCCTAGTTTGATGGGCCAGGCATCCCAGAATAAAGCTAGATTGCTGATAACAAGATCATAAGATCCATGAGAAGAGAAATCCTCACACATGAGAGTTCCTAGGAGCAAAGGAGAAAAGGAGTGGTGGAGCAGGTGCCTAAGCATGTCCTGACATAGCCCTACCCTGCTGCTTCCTGGGAACTGGAGACCTTTGGTATAAAGAGAAATGGGGTCACTAGCAGCTCACCAATTCTACCAAGAGAAACTCATTCCAAAAGACCTGTTCATGTAGGGCACCAAGAGCTTTCCCTTTAGCCACAAATGGCCAAGAACAGCAGAAATTGGTAACCTTGTATGTTAGTGAGCTTCTCGTTGTCATGACCAAAATACTTGATAAGTACAACTTAGAAGAAGAAAGATTTATTTTGGCTCAAATTTCAGAGGATTCAGTCCATGGTGGGCAGGCTCCAAGGCAAAAGCATCATGGTGAGAGGGTGCGGTGAAGGAGAGGTGCTCAGCTCATGGCAGCTGGGAAGGAGAAAGAGGAGAGAGGAGAGGGAGAGGGAAGG
>PVLC010011018.1:0-48489 GCA_004027655.1 Graphiurus murinus
CCTGTTTCAAAACAAAAAAATAAAAAGGGCTAAGGGTGTAGCTCAGAGGTAGAATGCACCTGGGTTCAATCCCCTGAACCGCAAAAAAGAAAGAGGGAAGGAAGGAAGGAAAGAAGGAAGGAGTGAGGGAGTGAGGGAGGGAGGGAGGGAAGGAAGGAAGGAAGGAAGGAAGGAAGGAAGGAAGGAAGGAAGGAAGGAAGGAAGGAACAGACTTGCCTAAGTCAATAAGCTACTATGCTGGGATTTGAACAAGAACGGTTTGGTGTCAGAGCCTGTGTGCATTACAATAAACATTACAACTTCTGCTCAATAGGGCTGGCAATAGAAAACTTTGAACTGTTTCAATTGAGAAAAGAAGTAGAAGAGTAAAGGCACTTATTCTACTAAAGTGTAATAAATGAGATGGCTTTATAATCTCTATTTTTATTTTTATTTATTTATTTGTGGTACTGGGGATTTAACCCAGGGGCATTCTACCTCTGAGCTACACCTCCAGCACTTTTAATTAATTAATTATTTTTGTGTGTGTGTGAAACAGGGTCTCGCTAATTTGCTGAGGCTGTCCTCGAACCTGTGATCCTACCATCTCAGCCTCCCAAGTACTGGGATTACAAGCATGAGTCAATGCACCCGACTTCAACTGTTTTGGATTATAAGCATATACCACCACACCCATCCCAATTAAATAACATTATAGAGCAAATACTAAAAATCTCCAAGCACAAAGTCCTATGTTAAGTCCTAGGTTATAAATGTAAATAAATCATTTTCTGTTCTTACAGAACTCGAGGTTAAATAGAGAAGCAAACCTATAATCCCAGTGCTTGAGAGTCTTGCTGAGTTGCTGAGGTTGTTCTTGATCCTGCTATCCTCCTGTCTCAGCCAAGAACTTTGATTACAGGCTTGTGCCACATCATCTCTAATTCTTATAACCAGATATTTGACCTTGGGTAAATTGATGCTCAGAGAATTGAAAAGTTACCCAAGTTCATACATATAGTATGTATCAACAATAGGATTTGAACCCAGGCATGTCTGACTCGAAAACTTGTTTTGATTCCAATACTTCATACTGAACTTTGAAAAAAAATCTTCAGCTGGGCGTGGTGGCGCACGCTTGTAATCCCAGCATTTGGGAGGCTGAGACCGGAGGATCCGGGTTCGCGGTCAGCCTCAGCTACCTAGTGAGGCATTCCGAAACTTAGTGAGACCCTGTTTCAAAATAAAGAATACAGAATAGGGCTGGGGATGTAGCTCGGAGGTAGAATGCCCCTGGGTTCAATCCACAGTACCTCAAAAAAAAATCTTTAGGTGGAAATTTTTCATTGTAGAAACCAGACACTGGTATGATTGATTTGTACATTATTTCTTATGGAAGGAATGTCATGGGAAGTGATTGGAGTTATATGTCCTAGTGTGAAAATACTCACTTAGGCACCAATTTGCTGAAACACCCAAGACAAATTTGATTCCATCTTTGAACTTTAGTGACTTTATCTGTAAGACAAGTGCAATAGCTACTTCTGTCCTTTGGGACTTACTGAGTAACACTAAGTAACTTACTATGATGGTTTATATCTGTTTCCTCATGTAAAAAATAAAAACAAAAAAGTACCTACTTTATAGAATTGTTGTGACTAATTGAATGGATACATGCAAAATACTGGTACTTTTGCTTGCCATACTCTATAAATGTTATTATTATCATCAACTACCATGGATTTCTTGAGACCAATACTAGTAAACACATGCTCATTCATGCATATACATACCATCCATGGAGTGAACAGTTTCAAAGGCCACAATTTTGGGTGTCTTAGGGTTGGAATTCTCTAGAAGTTTCTTTAGGTGGTCTGGGTCATTGTGCCTGAAGACAAACTTGGCTGCTCCACTGTTGCGAATGCCTTGGATCATGGAAGCGTGATTGCCTGCATCTGAATAAATCTCACACCCTGAAGAAACAGACATATAGTAATTAAGCTTCTGTCTCAGGACTCCCACTTCACCCTTCTGCTTGACCTGTCAGGGGAAGGAAGTCAATACCCTCTTCACTGTGAAGAGCTGTCTATGCTTCTTGTTCCTTTGGAAACCTTTGTGACCCCTCCCTTGGAAGAACTCATCTGTCCTGAAATTCTGACCCTTACACTCTTCCCTCCAGTAATTTCTAACTTTGGTCTGGCCTCCAATTGTCTTGGAGTGGAGAAAAATTTAATTTACCAGGATGCTTTAGAGTTTCTTGAAGGTAGAGCCTGGTTTCATTCTCTCTAATACATAAGATCAATATTTGGATATGGGTTTATCCCAGCGAATACTTATAGACTTGGACTGATGCTAGGTTCCTCCCTGTCTAGATGAAATCCCACCTCTTCCAGGTAGCATCCATCTGTTTATAGTTATAGGGTTGGATACTCATCAGGCTTTCACTGGTGGAATCATATGCTCATGGCTTGTCAGAGAAAGAAAGTTGTGTTTCATGACTATGGAATCCAGTCCCTTTGCTGTTAGGGGGATAAAACTAAACTCCAGGGAGGGAAAGGCCTTTCTCTACAATTTGAAGGATGTAGGATTTTTACTGGGCAGTGCTGGTAGGGCAGGTGGGATGAGAAATTGGTGGAGGGAGTTGATTACTAACCTCCCCCCCCAATTGCACCAACATCAAGGAACTCTTATTCCTTTCCTAAGAGTAAAATATATCTTCTAGCCAGGTATGGTGGCACACGCTTGTGATCCCAGCACTTGGGAGACTGAGACAGGAGGATCCGGGTTTGCAGCCAACCTCAGCTACTTAGTGAGGCCCTCCACAACTTAGTGAGACCCTGTTTCAAAATAAAGAATAAAAAATAGGACTGGGGGTGTAGCTTAGAGGTAGAATGCCCCTGGTTCAAATGAGAGCTGGGCAAGGTAGCACATGCCTGTAATCCCAATACTTGGGAGGCTGAGACATGAGGACCACAGATTCAAGGTTAGCCTCAGCAACTTAGTGAGACCCTGTTTCAAAATAAAAAATTAAAAGGGCTGGAAGTATAGCTCAAAAGTAGAATGCCACTGGGTTCAATCCTCAGTACCAAAAGAAAGAAAGAAAAAAAAATAAAGAAAAAAAGAGTCACGGCTTTTTAGAGGACATGGCTTGAAGGATTGGGAATTTTCTGAGAGCAGAAACAGTCTTTTTATCTTTCTATCCCTTGTACCCAATATAAGGCTAAGTACTCAATAGATGCTAAGTACATATTTCTTGAGTGAATAATGAATAGATGAATAAACAAATTACTGATTAATAATGAAAAATGAGTATATGAATGAGTACATAACTAAATGAGTGAGAGAAATGATGTCAAAAAAGATAAGGCTGAAGAGATTAAACTAGCTTATTGAGATATTTATTTATTCATTTATTTTTATGGTACTGGAGATTGAATCCAGGGGCATTCTACCTCTAAGTTCCACCCCAGCCCTATTTTTATTATTTTGTTTTGAAATAGGGTCTCACTAAGCTACAGAGAGCCTCACTAAGTTGCTGAGGCTGGCTTCAAACCTGCATCCTCCTATCTCAGCCTCCAAAATTTTGGGGTTACACGCATGTACCACCACACCTGGCTTTATTGAGATATTTATTTATTTTTGTTGTGGCACTGGAGATTGAACCCAGGGACATTCTACATCCAAGATACACCCCAGCCCTATTTTATTTTTATTTTGAAACAGAGTCTTGCTAAGTTAATGAGTTTCACTATTTGCTGAGGCTGTCTTTGAACCTGCAATCCTCCTGTCTCAACTTCCCAAGTACTGGGATTACAAGCCTGTGCCACCATGCTCAGCTTATTGAGAAATTTAAAAGCCATGATAGAGAGTTTAGATTTCTTCCTAAGGGCAAAGGAGATCCATTAAAGGATTTTGATCACCTGGGTGTGGTGGTGCACACCTGTAATCCCCGTACTTGGGAGACTGAGACAGAAGGGTAGAGACCACCCTTAGCAAGTATTGAAACTCTCAGCAACCTAATAGGACCCTGTTTCAAAACAAAAAATAAAAGTGTTGGGGATGTAGTTTAGAGGTAGAATGCCCCTGGGTTCACACAAATAAAGAGTTTTGATCAGGGGACTGACAAAGATATGTTTGCATTTCAAAAACACAATTCTGACTGCTATGAAGAATAGATTATAAGGGAGAAAAGGTGAAATCAAGAAAATGATGTTAGTCTAGGCTAGGATCGCTGGAATAGAGATGGAAAGAGGAGGAGAAGATTTTCCCCATATATCCCAAAGTTGTTAAGTTTATTTAGGTGACCTCAGAAAAAGTTTCCAATAAGTAGTGGTGATGTGTACCCTGTGTTGTAGACTTAGCAGGAGGTGAGGTAGTAGATAGCAAGTATGGAGACTTCTCTCAAGCAGTTAGCCTGTTAGAGGGAGGAGAGAGGCAGGCAAGTAGCTGGAGAATGACGAGGGGCTGAGGCAATATTTTTAAGATGCATGAGACTTTAGCATGTTTAAAGAGAAGCCAAGTGTGGTGCACATCTATAATCATAATACTTGGGAGGCTGAGACATGAAGATCACAGGTTAGAGGCCAGCTTGAGTGACTTAGCAAGACCCTCAGCAGCTTATCAAGACCCTGTTGCAAAATAAAAATAAATAAATAAGAGGGCTGGAGTTGTAGCTCAGAAGTAGAATGCCCCTGGATTCATTCAAAGGAAGGAAGAAAGGAAGGAAGGGAAGGAGAGAGGGAGGGAGGTAAAATAATGAGAGAAAGAGAAGGTGAAGGTGTAGGAGAGAGAGAAAGAAGAAAGATGGTAGATTAAGGTTCCTGAGGAGTTTGTGAGGGATGGGACACAGAGTAGCAGTGGAAGGATTAGTCAATGAGGAAACGGGCACTTTTTCCACTGTGACAGGAGGGAAAGGGTGAGGATAGAATAGGTCAGGGGGCTCATGAGTGTATAGGTGTTTTGTGGCTAGTAGGTAAGGATATTGCTGTCTGGTGTCTTCAATGTGGCAGAAGTAAAGACATCTGCTGAGTATGGAGAAGGAGGAAACACTGGGGATAATGTTGGTTTGGTGAACTGTCCTAGAGATTTGGAAAACTGACTAAGGAAAGAAGATTGTCAGACAGTATATAGGACTCAGAGAAGATTTGGGGACTATGACTTTTTAGTGGTTCCTATTTGAGCAACTGTATGAGCACAGGATTTACATAGGGAATATAGAGTAGAGTTGTTGTTCGCCCAAGGTTGAGGCTGAGATGGGAGGATGACAGATATATAAAGTGATGACATTATTGACTCAACAATGGGAATGTGGGATTTAGTGTATAGGTGAAGGGATTGACTTTAGGCAGGAAGAGAAATAGAGCTTTCATTGTAAAAGGAAAGAATGAGGAAAGGTAGATGAAGAATCAATCTGTAGATTTCATGTAACTAAGTAAGGAAATCCTATCTGGTGACTTCTGTGTTATTTATGAAGTAAAATGTGGGGTTATTTGGTAAGAGCAAAGGAGGAGGTAGTCAGAACTTTTAGAGAAAGGAAAGGAGGTTTAAAATGCTCCTGAGGAGACATAAGGTAATTGTTTCTGAGTGTTAAGAGCCCAGTTGAGTTGGGAGGTGATGAATTTGGGGTGTTACTTTTCTGTGAGCCTGGGTGATGTACCCTGGTACTGCACCTTGGCATGGGTGAAGAAGGTGAGATAGCAGAGGGTTACAGTTACCTGGTATGGAGGATATACAAGGTGAATAAGAAGGAAAAACTCAGAATAGAGGGAGCAAGCCCCCATGCTGCATTGCAGGACACCAGCCTTGAACAGAACTCAAGCCTCAGGCTTACCTGGCAGGATCTTGGCCAAGGTGAATAGAGTAGAGTCATTGGCCACAAAGCAGGAAGAGAAGAGCAGGGCCGAGTCCTTCTGGTGCAGTTCAGCCAGCTCCTGCTCAAGCTCCACGTGAAACTTACTGGTGCCTGAGATGTTGCGGGTACCACCAGCCCCAGCTCCATGACGCTGTAGGGTCTCCCTTTCCAGGATAAAACAGAAAGGAGACAAGGAGATAGGAAAAAAACCCTTGTCATGCACTGAAGAACTGTATGGGTCACTCTTCCATGATGATTCAGTGATGATATGTGAGCTATGTCCTATATGACCAAGTAGAGGTGAGGATGGTGGGGATAATGAAATGTGATCCCTTCTTCTAAGGCTGAAGGCCTTCAGGGATGGAGGGAGAAGATAGATTGAGCTTGAACAGTTTGGAAAACCTAAAGGAGGTCACATATCATCTCTGGAAATACTCGTTCTATAGTTAGATTAAGAGCTTATAGAGAGTGGGCCTTGCTTTGGGCTTTTATTCTTCTCCATAGCACTGGACACCCAAGAGTTTAGAAAACATGGTATATGTTCTAAGTGATGCGTGCATATATTAATGTATAACTTTGATCTCACTATGATGTATAATTACAATGCAATAATATAAGTATTTTTAAGCCAAGTGTGGTGGTACATGTTTGTAATCCCAGCACGTGGGAGGCTGAGATAGGAGAATCTTAGGTTTGGAGCCAGCCTCAGTAATTTAGCAAGGCTGTCAGCAACTTAGCAAGACCCTATTTCAAAATAAAAAATAAAATAGGGCTAGTGGTGTAGCTCAGAGGTCAAATGCCCCTGGGTTCAATCTCCAGCACCACACACACAAAAAAAGTATTTTTAAAAAACATGGTGTTTCTGGCACAGTGGTGCATGCCTGTGATCCCCATACATGGGAGGCTGAGATAGGAGGATAAGATGTTCAAGGAAAGCCTCAGCAACTTAGCGATACCCACAGCAACTCAGGGAGATCCTGTTTCAAAATAAAAAATAAAAAGGCTAAGGGTATACCTGAGTTAGAATGTCCCTGGGTTCAATACCTAGTACAAAAAAAAAAAAAAAAAAAAAAAAGGCATGTCAACTGACTTATCTGAGGACCTCGAATAAAAAGGATCCTGGTAGAACCCAGGTTTCCACTGCCAGCTCCTCCTTTCCCTTCCATGTATGCCTAATACATTACAAGACCCTCTGGATCTTCTCTAGATGTATCCCCACAACTCACAGCCCAGACTCTACTACTCACTGTGTGACCTGCAAGACTCGAGGGTGTCGGCTCATACCCAGGTAGTCATTACTACACCAGACAGACACATCCTTTGAGGCCACGGATGCCTCAGAGAAGTGCTGGGCAAAGGGATAGGCATTAGCCCAGCGGTTCACAGTCTTGAACACACGGTAGGTATGGTCCTGTTTCTTCTCCATGATCTTGTCCCTGAAAAACTGGTCATAACCAAAGGCATGCTTGCCTGCAGGAGTAGAGATGGAGATGAAAAGAATTAATTTCATACCTATTCCTGGCTAGTCTATATTTTATTTATGTTACTGGTTTTGAGTTCTTAGATTTTCTTTCCATACATTCATCTATTTTCTCAGTCATTGTCACTGAATAACATTAACCCTCCACCACTTTCTCCAACCATCCATGTGCTTACACACACATTCACTCAGTATTTCCTTCAAACATTCACTCAGGCTTCCTACTCTTAGCATGGCCTGTCTCTTCCCAGGTTTAGTGTAGGAGCCTCCTTACTGGAATTGCTACTTCCAGTATCAGTGGAAAGAGTAGCAACATATCTAGTCTCTAGTCATGTCTGTCACTTGCTAGTTGGGAGGCCTTGAGCAAGTCATAAATCCACTCTCTTCGTCTTAATGTTCTCATGTGTAGAATGGGGATTTTCGTGCAGAATTGTCAGCATCTGGTGACAAATAGCATGTAATATACCAAAACTGACATCTAACACATAGCAATAGTGAGATTATTAGTACTGTGGTAATAGTAACAATAGTAATAAAATAGCTAATATTTAATTATATTATTATAACCAACATTTAATGAATGCCTAACTCATTACAAGACCCTCTTTTAGGAACTTAAAATATTATTTCATTTTATTCCTCATAACAATCCTATGCATAAAGTCCTATTAATATCTCCATTTTACAGATGAGGGAACTGAGGCATGAAGAAGTTACTTGACCAAAGCCATACATCAAATAAGTGTCCAGCAAATACATGACTCAATAGGAAAGAAAACCCACACACAACAAATAATAAAGATAATACTGTATATTTTCTTTGGTTATTTTTATATGTATGTAAACCCAACGACACACTCTAAAATAAAAGAATAAAATGGAAATAACCACATTTTAAGTGCTTGATTGAGTGAATAATGTTGTATACACATTACAGAACAGTCTTCTGCCATGAATACCTATGCAGTTTTATGTCTATGGATGTGAAGTGATGCCCAGGTCATATTGTTAAGTGAACAAAGCAGCATAACAAACTCTAGGTAGAATAAGATTATATTAGCCAGGTATGGTAATTCACACTTGTGATTCCAAGACTTGTGAGGCTGAGACAGGAGGATCGTAGATTTGAGGCTAGCCTCAGAAACTCAGCAAGACTATTTCAAAATAAAAAATAAAAAGGGCTAGGAGTGTAGGTTGGTGGTAGAATGTCTCTGGGTTCAATCCTCAGTACCAAAAATGGATCACATTTCTGAAGAAAACATGTGTGTGGTGAGGAGAGTGGAGGGAGGTTCTCTGTGGTGTGTGTGTGTGTGTGTGTGTGTGTGTGTGTGTGTGTGTTTGGCCACAGGAGGATATCTGGGAGAAAGCATAACAAAAAGTTTATGATGCATGATGCAACTCTGAGTGATTTAAATATCCTTCTTTATATGCTCCTATATCTGTTAAAATATTTTACAATAAATCATATTTTTCTATATTGGAAAAATAAAGCAAATTTTATTATCAAAATGACTATAAACATGTACAAGAGGGGTAAAATGTTTTGCAAAAGTAAGAGTTCTGGAGGGAAGCATCGAGAGGAAATAATGGAATAAGCCTCATATTTAACAAGGCTGCATAACAAGCTAGAAATGCTACACTTCTATAAACGTGATTTTATCATCTCCTTGTGACAATCTAATGAGGAGATCCCACTCGAGGGAAGTGATTTACTTGCCAAGTGCACAGATCCATCAAATGCCAGCAGTAAAATGTAAACTCAGATTCTCTTTGGATTCAGAGCCTTTCTAGGCCCCTTCTCTACTGTGTCAGACACCCTCTGAGCACCCCTTCCTTTTTTAGAACCACCTTATTTCTACCTCGGCAAACTTACCAGCCATATTGTGCTCAATCAGTTGTGTAAATTTCCCTGAAATATGCTCTGGATCCTGGGGATCAGAGAAAGGCTTCCTTGGGCTGGTGGAGTCCAGGGAGCTTGGCAGGTCTGACAAGGAGTATGAGATTCATCAGTATGAAGAGAGGGAGAAAAAAAGAGAGAGAAAGCATGTGTTGTCCTCTTCAGCCTCAATGCAATGTATAGAAATTCAAGTTTATATAGAAGCATTCTGAAGACAGAAGAAATCTGTGAAGTGAGCTCCCAGTCATTTCCCCAGTAGCAACTCCTATACTGTCAAGAAACCCTCTATAAGGTGAATCATATTTCTCACAAGGATTTTCCCTTGAGTGCAGTAACTAGGGAATCCACTCTGGGTTTTGCAGTTGGGAGGCAGAAGCAGACTGGTACATCTTCCTCTTCTTTTCTGAACATGATTACATTTCCATTTTGTATGCTTTGGTTCTTACTCATATCCCAAAAGGGTCTGGGAGAGATGTCAATAGTGTTCTGTGCCAGTCAAGTTGACCTTGGCACTCTGCACCTTTCTAAAGGATGTATCTTGTTGAGAACAAATTTTTTATTTTTGAAACAGGGTCTCGCTACATTGCTGAGGCTGCCCTTGAACCTACAATTTTCCTACCTCAGCCTCCCAAGTACTGGAATTACAGGCGTGCACCATCACACTCAGCTTGAGAAAAAAATTTTATTTGAATTTGTTTTATTAAAACTGCTAATACATGAACCTTTTCAGTGAACAAAGACTAATTAAAGGAGTATGCAGTTGGGCATGGTGGCTCATGCCTCTGATCCCAGTACTTGGGAGACTGAGACAGGAGGATCACAGGTTCAAGGACAGCCCCAGCAACTTAGCAATACTCTCAGCAACCTGACAAGACCCTGTTTAAAAAAATTTTTAAAAAGGACTGGGGGTATAGCTCAAAGGTAGAATGCCTCTGGGTTCTATCCCCAGTACCACCAAGAAAAAAAAAAAAGGAGTATGTTAGGTTAAATAATGTAATCAATTAAAGGATGTAACTACTTTCAACCCTTTCTCTTTTATTCAAATCCAGATTCTCATAATGTGCTTGCTTATTGATTGATTGATTGATTGATTGATTGATTGATACTGGGGATTGAACTCAGGGGCATTCTACTTCTAAGCTGCACCCCCAAACCTTTTTAGTTTTATTTTGAAACAGGGTCCCACTAAGCTGCTAAGGCTGTCCTGAAATCTGCTATCTTTCTGTCTCAGTCTCCCAAGTACTGAGATTACAAGCTCATGCCACTATGCCTGGCACAATGTGCACTTCTTAAACATGGGCATCTCAGCCTATCAGAACCCATTTACCACCTAGGAGAGAGGTGGTAAATGGGTTCTGATAGGCTGAGATCTTGAGAGCTCATCTTAGATTAATGGCTAAAAGTTATGGGAGCCTGTTGCATGCATGTGTGTCAGGGAGGGTGTGCTTCAGTACACAGTCTGGCTACTGTGTACTATAGCTCCTCTGAAAAGACTGGGACTTCCCAGTGTGTTAGCTGCCCTTGGATTAGCCTAGCCCAGGACTACGATGGAGTGGGCTCAAGTATTAGCAGTAGAGGTTGGATAAAGAGGAACTTGACTCCAACCTGTCTTGAAAGTCTTCACATCCTCCTGGACCTCTGGGGCTGCCTTCTGCACAATCTTGCTCTTCCCATCCTGGAGTTCTGACAGCATGAAGGGACAGTGGCCCTTGGTCCAAGATGGAGAGTCTGTACAAAGGTACAAGAGTCACTGAGAGTGCCTTCCTAGCCATAAATGCATTTCAGCAATAATTACTGAAACTCACTGTATCCCAAATCCTTATCTTAGGCTATGGTAGAGATGCAGAGATAGATAAGTCTGGTCTCTATGCTATGGGAGTTCCTAAGCTAGCGGGAATGACACACACCAAATGTACATTGTGAACAGTGTTGGGGTGGGAGGAAGGAGAAGGCTTATAGAAAATCAGATGATATAGGGGATGTATCTTAGAATTGGCACTGAACAGGATAGATGCCTAGGCAGGCTTTGCAGAGGATACGACTGCCAAGTTCATTGTTGAATGAGAAATTTGAGACACTCTGATACTCAGAATGGGAGAGGGTGATATGTCAGGAACAAAGGCACAGGATCTTGAGGAAATGGGGTTGGTTCTGATCATTTTAAGTAGTTTCAGCATGGCTAGAGTATAGCATGTAAAGACCACAGGAATAAGACTGGAGAGTCCGCAAGAAGACATATCCCAGTATATTTTTAGACTAGTTCATTCTGCCTTGACAATTTTCGAATGGGCTCTCCTAATTACTAGGCAATCAGCCAGTGTGACTTGGAATCTGTTCTCTATGAGCCAGCCATCCTCCCCTTTTGTTGGCAACCTCTTCTTACCTCCCCCAGCCTTCGTTGCCTTAAGGTGGATTTGAGAACAGCTTGGTGCTTGGGGGGCCAGGATGGGACAGCGTCCAGTACCAAACAGGAACTGATGAGTCTTAGCCACTTTTCCCAGGAGGCCTGTGGGGCTACGGGCAAGCACTGGGCAGCTCTGTAGCAACACAGCTGCTGCCACCATCTTGAGCCCGAAGTCCTGCAGAAAATGTGGAAGAGATGAGATTCCATCATGAGGACCTGGCCTTGAGCCTCTAGTTGTAGCTTCCCACCCAACACTTGCTGCTTTCCTCCAAGATGCCCTCATTGTGTTCCCAGGGAAGGAAATTCCATTCCAATGTTAAAATACACCAATAGGAGATGGGTGTGGTGGCACACACCTGTAATCCCAGAATTTGGGAGCTGAGACAGGAGACTGAAGTTTCGAGGCCAAACTTAGGAACTTAATGAGATCCTCAATAACTTATATAGACCCTGTTTTAAAGAGAAAAATAAAATTGGTCTGGGGGATGAGTGTTGCTCAGAGATAGAATGCCCTAGACTCAATCCACAATACCACACAAAAAATACCACTAGCGCATCAGAGAGGAAGAAATGGGAAACTTACCACTTAACAAAGGGGTGAAGAATTTTAACTGGAGGTCAGAAAGCCTAAATTCTGACTGTGACTCTGCCACTGATCTCTTCTGTGTTGGGAAGGTCATTGAAGTATGTTTTTATGTGGCAGGATGAGAGTTGACAACCACCCAACCCTTACATCAACACTTGAGGGCAAAAGTCTTTCTAAGAATATTGACCTCAGCCAAAAGAAGATTCAGTCTGCTAGGCAAACAGATGTCATCAACCAGAGCCCCTGGGGCTTGGCCTGGAGTGTTTCCCAAGAAAGCTCTGCCAGAGATGGATAAGGAGCTTGAGGCCACAGTTTTTAGCTTGACTAGATCCAGAAACAAGAACAAACAGAAGACACTAGGTCCTACACACTGTGTGCCACCAGGCTTGTGTTTCACTATATTTGGATTTTCTCTTGATTTTCAGATAAGCACAGATAAAGGAGGACATGAAAGCAAGATCCAAGGGGGGCTTGAAGCAAGGCATAAAGACATGACATAGAAGAGAAAGGGCCAGAGAGATCAGAAAATAAGAAACTAATTGACATAACACTCAACAAAGATTTCTTGAATTTGGGAGCAAATTTGTGGATAAACAGGATCTCCAGTTGAGGAAAGAGAAGAGAAGTGGGAGAAGAGTCAGGAAAAAAAAACTAGGAATGATAAAAGAAGAAAAGTAGAGGGATAACAAAGGTATGTTGGTGGAGTTAGAACAGAAATTTTGAGAGAGCTGGGCATGGTGGCACACCCCTTAATCCCAGTACTTGGAAGGCTGAGACAGGATGATTGAAGGTTTGAGGCCAGCATCAGCAATTTAGTGAGGCCCTTAGCAACTCAACAAGACCATGTTTCAATATAAAAAATTAAAAGGGAGCCGGGCATGGTGGCACATGCTCGTAATCCCAGTACTTGGGAGGCTGAGACAGGAGAATCTGGGTTCGTGGCCAGCCTCAGCTACCTAGTGAGGCACTCCGCAACTTAATGAGACGGTTTCAAAATAAAGAATAAAAATCAGGGCTGGGGTTATAGCTCAGAGGTAGAATGCCCTGAGTTTAATCCCCAGTACTGCAAGAAAAAAAATTAAAAGGACTGGGAGTGTAGCATGCAGGTAGAATGTCCCTGGGCTCAATCCCCAGCACCCCCCCACACACACACAAAAGAATTAGGGGAAGAGAAGCATGGACCTACTGAAGGAGATAGGAGAGAAACTGAGTGGCTGAGAGGAGGGAGTAGGCAATATCACAAGAGCAAAGGACAGAGACACAGAGTTAGCTAAAAGGAAGGAGGAAGACTGAGAGAAAGGCAGCTAGAGAGAGCAAGAGGGAGAAAGATAAAAAAAGAAGGGACAAATTGCAGAGCAGAAATCAGAAGGTGACAAGATAAGGGACAGGAAGATGGGACAGAGATAGAGTGATGTGAGAAGACTGAGGCCCCAGCACTCCCCAGAAAGAGACTGAGTAGAATTTAATACTACTCTCAGTGTAGAAAGCTTTATGTTGTGATGGATAGTGAGCAGGAGGAGCTCATGGCCCTGTCCTCATATGGCAACCTCCTTCACCTCTCTCCCTTCCTGATCTCATATAGCAGGCACCCCCCTTTACTTTACAAAGCAATTGCTCCCCCTATTCAAGGCTAGAGCATCCTCCTCCTTTTCACAGCCTGCCACAGCACCCTGGGGCCACAGCACCCTGGGGCCTGAAATGGGGAAAGGTTGAAGGATTGTTGAAAGGAATAAATGAAATAATCTATGTAAAGACTTTAGTATAGTTCCTGGCACCTGGTAAGTCCTCAATAAATGTTAGCTTTTCTTATTTAAATCTCACTTCCTCGATTCCTTTGTTGGACGTTCTTAGACAAGCCACTTTCCCTGAGTCTTGACTTTCATCAGCTGTCAAATGTGAGGCAATTATACCTAACTCATATGTGAGGTTGTGAATTGGATCCAGTGCCTACCTCATGCCTAGAGATAAGAATTTCCCTTCCCCAGCCAGCCCACAAAGGCCAAAACACTCAAAGCTGAGCCTGCAGACCACAGATAAAGCTCCTGGAGTTTATCACCACTGGGGGCTGACCGCTCCCCAAGCTGAGTCCAGGGCCTGGGAGAGAAGAGGATCCATTTCCTGGAATCTTGCCTGAGTATCTGGCTGGGGCTACCCTGACTACTGGTGGTGAGCAGAGATGGATGACCCAGGGAGAGGCAGGCGGGGGAAGATGGCCCAGTTCCAGGTTCCTGCAAACTCCTTCCCTTGACATCAACACCAACAACAATAATGACAACAACATTGAAGTCTGTAGTGAGAAAGAAACAAAACAAAACAAAACAAAACTGGAGGCAAAGTCCAGCCCTGCCTTGTGATAATAGTGGATTAAGTCCTACCTCCATTTATGAAAAATGGAAGAATTTCATTCAATACGCTTACTATCTCTAAAAGGGCTTTTGGCCATGATATGCTCAGGGTCTTGGGAAAATAAAGACTACATCTTGAAATTTGTTGAATTCTCATGTTCTTTCAAGCCCCAGTTCCAATTTTTCCTGTCTTGGAACTTGCCCTCCCTCAATCTGCCCGACCATCATATGACCCATAATTTAGCAGTCTAGCTGCCTTGAGGTCTCTGTCCATTCCACACCACTGTCTACCATGAGACTGGAGTGAGTTGAATTGAATCAAGGCAGTGTTTTAGGTAATTTAGAGTATTAAGAACAAAGACTCTGGAACCAGACTACTTGGGTTTGAATCCTGGCTCTACCACTCACTAGCTTTGGAATTTTTTTTTGTGTGTGGGGGAGGATACTGGGGGTTGAACCAGGGGCATTCTACCTCTGAGCTATACTCCCAGCCCTTTTTATTTATTTATTTTAAAACAGGGTCTCACTAAGTTGCGGAGATCTTGCTAAATTGCTGAGGCTGGACTTGAACCTGCGATCCTCCTGTCTCAACCTCCTAAGTATTGAAATTACAGGAGTGCTAGCTTTGGGATCTTAAGAAAGTCACTCCCCTGCTCTATATTATATATCTAGAAAATTATTGATAATAACAAGAACAAGCTATTTCACAGGGTTGCTGCAAAGATTCAGTAAGATCATTTGTATAAGGTATTTAAAAGAATACCAGTTACAGAGTAAATACTGAGAAAGAGCTAGCTGGGTTTTTTTCTCTATTTTCTATGTAGGGAAAACAAAAATACAACCACGGGAAGTCACATCATGTATATATCAAGCCAAACCTGGAAAGCTAAATACCCAGTTCTTATCCCAGTCCTGTTACAAATTACTGTGTAAATTTGGGATCTCTACTTCCCCTTTCTGTGCCTCAGTTTCTCCACAGACATTGGACTAGGTAATTTCATATATCCTATTTGGTTCTGATAGCCAAACCCTCATAGAGGCTTCACTGTGCCAGCCCCTGTTGTAAAAGCTTCATATGCATTGACTTATTTAATCCTTGTGACAACCCTGTGATAAGAAAACTTGTCCAGGTCACAGAGCTAGTGAGAGAAGCAGGACTGTAACTCTGGCAATCTGGCTCCAGACATCACTAGCTTAACCACTATGTATCCATGATTTGAATGTTATTACATAATTCCTTAACTGAGAGCTCCACTCCAGGCATTCATACACTTTGCTGCACTAGCAAAGGACCCGTTCCAGGACATTGGCCTTTTGTGACCAATGCCTTTACTGAAAGAACAGATCTCTAACAGAAGTAGGATTTGGGGGACAGTTGAACATTCATTTACTCATTCTGCCATTTAAAAATTTATGCCTCCGCTCACCAGGGATTTTCTCAAAATGATCAATTAAGAGATAATGATGACATTTCCAGCGAAATTATCAAACATATCCCTTGCCTCTTTAAAATTTCCTTTCATTTCAGCACCCAATCTGTAGTCCCAGAGGTCAGAAGGCTGGAGCAGCACTCCACCCCAGCAAAGAACCAGAAGCCACTCATTACCAGGTCTGGAGGGGAATCGGTTTCTTTTCAGGAAGTGCAAGCATCAGGCCTTACCTCTGATCCTAGTACCCTCTTCCCACCACTGAAGAATCATAAAGAATGTTAGATACAATAGAATCAGAAATTCATAGAAACAGAAAAAAATTAGACGACCACAAAATCAAAACTAGAAAGAGTTGTGGAAATCAGTGGCCAAGCCCCTTTTTCAGAGGATGGATGACTTGCCTAGGATCTCACAGTGAATTACAAGGAGAATACAAATCTATTGACTTTTTGCATAGTGATGCAATATTTTCCCCCTCCCTTCTTAATCTTCCCTTTCCTTTCCTTTCTCTTTCATACTGGAAATTGAGCCCAGGGGCAGTCAACCTCCAAGCTATACCCCCAGCCCTATTTTATTTTTTATTTTGAAAAAAGGGTCTCACTAAGTTGCTAAGGGTCTCACTAAATTGCTGAGGTTGTCCTCAAACCTATGATCCTCCAGTCTCAGTCTCCTTCTCGAGTACTGAGAATAAAGGAGTGCACCACCATGACTTGCTTTCTCCTTTTATTCCTGCTACTTATTTACCCCTCGATTACCCCCAGATTTCTCTGTACCCGATCTTTCATTTCCATTCCCCTCATATCCCCTCAGTTTTTCCTCCCTAGTTCTGGCCCCCTAAGTTCTGACCCTTGACCAAGCAGGGAGAAGGAGTCAAAAAGAAGAAATGATGGAGAATTAATAGTAAGATACCTTTCTTGATAGAGAACATAGGAGAGGAAGAGATAGAAAGAGACTGGGAAATACACAGTTTAGAAAACAGAAGAGAGGGGTAGAATTAAAGGGGGAAGATACAGAGGAAACTCAGAAGAGGGAAAAACGAGAGGAAGCAAGAGTATTAGAAGGTGAAGTGAGTGATCTTGAGAACTAACAAAGGAGAGAAAACAAGTGGAAAAGGAACTAGGGGAAGCTGAAAACAGGGAAAGTCAGGAAGAGACATAGGGGGAAAAGAAATAAGGGGGAAAAGAAAATGAGACATTTTCTAGGAAACAGATAAAGAGAAGGTCAGATGTAGTGAGGCCAGAGAGTCAGTATCTGCAGCTCTGAGGTTGCCAGGCACTTACCTGTTGCCCTGCACTGAGGACGAACTAAAGACGGGTGAGTGCTCTGGGTGAGTGCTCTGGGCTAGGACCTGGCATCTGTCCCTGTCCCTGGTTTAGCCCCACCCACCCTGCCTTCTGCTGGCCTGGCCCTGCATTGGCCCCAGAGGCATCTCAGGGCTGTGCTAGAGATAAAACCCAACATAACCCCCTCTCTGACTCTTCCCTCTCTGTTTTCTTTCTCTTCTCCCTCTGGGGTGGTAAAATGAACTCATGGGCTTTGGGATCACACCATCTATATGGAGGAAGGGCACCTTGACTCTGGCCCTCGCTTTCTTCAACCATAAACTGCCGGCAGTAAAACCCAGAAGCAACTGGAGCACAAGTGGGAACGGCTCTAACGCCTCACCTAGAACACAGTGTTGTGCTTAGCAGTGTTCTAACAGCCAGCTTCCATAGACTACATCCCAAGATGTTGAAACAATTCAATAATATCATTATAGAAAACATGGTGGCTAGTGCCTCTGACCCCAGTACTTGGGAGACTGAGACAGAAGGATCATAGATTCCAAGCTAGCCTCAGCAACTTAGAGAGGTCCTCAGCAACCTAGTAAGACTCTGTTTCAAAACAAAAATAAAAAGGGCTGGAAGTGTAGATTGGAGGTGCAATGCCCCTGGGTTCAATTCCCAGCACCAAAAAGAAAAAAGAAAACACTTTTCACAGTGAGTGGTCTAAAGAAAGCACAGCTCATGTTTATTGAGTGTGTACTATGCACCAGACTCTTTGTTAAGTGCTTTACTTGGATTAATTTAGCCTCATGAGGACCATATGAGACAGGTGCTATTGTGCCCATGTTACAGATGAAGAAACTGAGGCTCAGAAAGGTGAGGTAATGTACTGATAATTACCCAACTAGAAAGTACACAGCCCAACTGTGAACCTAGGCACTCTGGTGCCAGAACCCACGATCTTCTTTCCCTTCTTGGAATATATAGTTAAAATTTTGAACTTTAATCCCCAGTACCACACACAATTTTGAAATTATCTGTCTTCTCTCTCTTATCACCCTTTCCTTATCCCTTTTTAAATTATCTTCTTGTTTTCTCATTCTCTTCTGCCCCTTTACTTTCGATCCCAAGCCCGTGGGACTATGTTATAACCAGGTAAGTTTCTCTCTGAGGCAGATTTCATCATTAATGCTCTACATGATCTTCATTAATGTGATCATAGTCTACATAATTTTCTCTTTTCATTTGGCCACATGCCAGTATGTCATGGAGGTCTTTCCATATAAATTCACTATTTAGTGGAGTTAAAATATTACAGAATCTGAACGAATTGTAATTTCTTTAAACACACCTTTGTTGATGTAAATATGGGTATTTTAGGAATAATGTTGCAATAAATATCTTTGGGCATATGTAAGGATATTTTTGTGTGTATGTGTGTGCGGTTTGTGGGTGTGGTCCTGGGCATTGAACCTAGGGATATTCTAACTCTGAGCTACACCCCCAGCCCTATTTTTATTTTTATTTTGAAACAGGGTTTCACTAAGTTGTGGAGGGCCTCACTAAGTTGCTTAGGCTGGCCTTGAGCCTGAGATACTTCTGTCCCAGCCTCTCAAGTACTGGGATACAAGCGTGTGCCACAACGCCTGGCTATGATGATATTTTTATAGGGTAATAGCCAAGGAAAGGAGAAAGAAAAAAAGAAAGAAAGAGAGAAATAAATTTCTGAGTTAAAATGTATATAGACATTTAAAATTTTGATATTGTCAATTTTCCCTATGTATGAGTTACATGTCCCTACCAGTGGTATATAAAAGTGTGTATGTGTGTGCCTGTTTTTCTGTAAACTTGCCAATCCCATATATCAATTTTTTAAAAATGTTTTTTAATGTTATGGGCACTGAAAGCAGTACATCAGTGTTTCTTTTATTTGGGTTTTCATTATTTATGATATTGGGCAGCTTTTTATGTTTCTTAATCATTTGTCAATTTCCCTTTTGAATCACCTGTTCTAGTCTGCCCAAATTGGGGATGGGTTTCCAGAAAACAAAATGGGCAAAAAGTATGTGCTCTGGAGCCAGATATACCCTTGTTATCTTACTTAGTATTGGTGGGATTCACTAAGTTCAAAATTCCTCATCTGTAAAATGGGTCTATTATAGAACCTATTCTATAGAATTGCTGTGAGGATGACATGTAGCTACCATTATTATTGTTCACCATCATTTTCTTTTTGAGTTCTAAAAGGCCTTTGAGTAGTATGTGTATTAACCTTTTTGTGATTTTTTCTTGCTCCATCAGGATTCATTCATTAATTCGACAAATATATATATAAAGTGCCTACAGTATGTCAGGCACTGTGCTATGTGCTGGAGATACAGTTGCATGGAATTGGAAAGTATAGATATATCATGGTATATTTAACCTTATTTTTTTGTAATGGGGATTGAACCCAGGGCCATTCTACCTCCAAGCTATACCCCCCAGCCATTTTTATTTATTTATTTTTATTTTGGAACAGGGTCTCACCAAATTGATGAGATTCTCACTAAGTAGCTGAGGCTGCCCTTAAACCTGCAATCCTCCTGTCTTAGCCTCCCAAGTACTGGGATAACAGGAATGTGCCGCCATGTCCTGCTTATTTAAACATTTTCTAAAATCAAAGACTGTCTTCAGTTCTTCTGGAAGGAATTTCAAAAAGAGCTGCAGTAGCTGGGCGTGGTGGCACATGCTTGTAATCCCAGCATTCGAGAGGTTGAGACCTGAGGATCTGGGTTCTCGGTCAGCCTCAGCTACCTAGTGAGGCATTCCGCAACTTAGTGAGACCCTGTTTAAAAAATAAAGAATAAAAAATAGGGCTGGGGATGTAGCTTGGAGGTAGAATGCCCCTGAGTTCAATCCCCAGTACCACAAAAAAAAAAAAAAAAAAAAAAAAGAGCTGCAGTAACCCCAACCTCCAACCTTTTAGCTGGAAAACTATTTTCTATGTTGTATACTGAGCTCAGATAACATCACCTCTGGGAAACTCTTCCTAACACACCGGATCTAGTCCCCTCTGCTAGACTCCCACATCTCCCCTTCATAGAATTGATTACACTGCACTATCAGTGCCTTGGTTTATGTCTTCCTCCCTATTAGACCTTAAGCAACTTAAAGGCAGAGATCTGGAATCATCAGCAAGAGGGCTTGTCAGAATTTTTTTCTGCATTCAGTTGTATGTTCTCTCATCCTCCCTCTCCACCCACTTGGCTGGTTCCCAGGAATATAACTGGAAGAAGAAAACCCAGTGAGATTGGTAGACCTCCAAGTTGACCTAGAGAAGAATGTGAAGTGCTCTAATAGAGGAAAGTGGTTGGGGCTTCCCAGGTCTTGGAAAGGATGTTCTAGATCAGGCTTCCCTGAACTATTCTTGGTTTCAGGTGAGTGGGTGAGAGAGGATGTCTGTAGTTGTGTCTGACATTACCTATCCTCTATGCAAAAATTTCTCTCTCTTCCTCTCTTTGGATGGTGTTTGTGTGGTTTCAACTCCTTGAGAGACACTTCTGCCTGGAAAGGGGAGTAAGTCCCAGTTCTGTGTGCTCATGCAGCACTTGCTCAGGGAACACTTCTCTGACCCTCCTCTCCACAGTCTCCTCTCTCCCTGCACGGATGCGTTCTATGTCATGATTGACTTCCTACCTGCTTGACAATACCTCTGGGGTCAGAGTCTAGATCCGATTCATTTCTGCACCTCCAGTATCAATCTGGTTGTAAGTAAATATTCAGATGATGTCTAGTTGAATAGATTTCAATGATTTATGTGTTTCAACATTTTGTTTTGCAGTTTCACTGCAATTGACATCGTGGTACTTAAAGCTTTGTATAAATCTTAGATTGTTTTCTTAGCATTAATTTTCTAAAGGGTTAGTGGATCATAATTTAGAAACCACAAAATGTACCCATCTTAAGTGTACAATTCAATGATTATTAGTGTATTTACAGAATTGTGCAATTATCATTACAAATATACAAATGTTAGAACTGATTTTTAGAACTAGACTTGGTCAAAAGATATGAACTTTTAAAACATTTTTTTCATATGTATTATTAAATGTTTATCTAAAAGGCTGTACCAGTTTATGATAGGCTCAATAATTCATGACAAGGCAGAGTTGAGAAAGATACACAGAGCTTTGTCGTGCTACACTCTGAAGGGTCAATCTTACTCTCATCTTCATCAGCATTTCTCTCTCTCTTTATTTTTGTGGTATTAGGGGTTGAACCCTGGAGCACTCTACTACTGAGCTACACCCTTTTATTTTGAGACAGGGTCTCGTTAAGTTGCTCAACTTACCACGACAGGGTCTCAAATGTGTGATCCTCCTGCCTCAGCCTCCCAAGTCACTGGGGGGGGGGGTACAGATGTGCACTACTACCACCACGCCCAGCCACCATCTCTTTCTTTTATTAGCTTTGCCCCCTACCCAGATTCCTGAGTGAACCTCAGAGAGTAGTCTATATCCTCCTGATTCCTGATAGTCATTTCTCAGACATACTGTGGTTTCTTCTTGTAAAATTGGCCTATAGTTTCTAGCTTAATTTAAATAACACACCTATTCTTGCAAGATTTAGTAGAAGCATCCAGTATTATTATTTGGTGGTGGTAGGTAGGTCACTCTTTGACAGGTTTTCCAATGGTTTTCATGATTGTTTATGTGTTGTTTTTTTATTTTTTATTTTTTTTACTTCTTTCCATATAACTTTCAGTAATTGATATTTTTTAAATAGCATAGAGTAATAAATATAATTTGCTTATAATTTTTAGCCAGGTATAAAATTCCAAAGGTCAGTCTTTTCTTCCCTCAGAGTGTTATAAATATTATATATATGTTTGAGGTACTGGGGATTAAACCCAGGGGCATTTTACCTCTGAGCTACACCCCTAGTTCTATTTTTTATTCTTTATTTATAAACAGGGTCTTGCTAAGTTGCGGAGGGCCTCACTAAGTAGCTGAGGCTGGCCTCGAACCCGGATCCTCCAGTCTCAGCCTTCCAAATACTGGGATTACAAGTGTGCACCACCATGCCCAGCTTACTTTTAATATTTTCTAACATTTAGTATTGGAGTTAAGATGTTCAATGTTAGGTTTATATTCCTTCTTTTATAAGTAGTTTAGATTTTTGATAGAACTATCTTCCAATCAAGCTGGTCACAGTGGTGTATGTCTGTAATTCTAGTATTTGGGAGGCTGAGATACGAGAATTACAGGTTTGAGGCAAGTGCACAGTAACTGAGTGAGACCCTGTTTCAAAATAAAAAAGGGACGGGGTGTAGGTCAGAGGTAGAGTGCCTCTGGGTTCAACCCCTAGTACCACAAAGAAAGAAAGAAGTATCTTCCTATCAAGGGAATCAGGTAAGAGAGGAAGGGAGGTCAAGGGGAGGCTTGGGAGAGGAAATAGACAAAATAATCATATGTGAATATATGAATGCATCACTATAAATCTCACTATTGTGTGCAATTAAAATGCACCAATAAATTTTTGTGTGTGTGATATTAGGGATTGAACCCAGGGATGTTCTACCTCTGAGCTATACCCCAGCCCTATTTTATTTTTTATTTTGAAACAGGGTCTCACTAAATTGCTGAGGGCCTTGCTAAGTTGCTGAGGTTGACTTTAGACCTGTGGTTCTCCTGTCTCAGTCTCCCAAGTACTGGGATTAAAGGCACTGATACAAATTTTTAAAAAAGAAATATGGGAATTCATAAATGTCCAAGGATAGTAACTATAGTTTTTATCTTTTGGTAAGCAAGAATATGTTTTATTAATCTCCTACTGAGCAGGCAGAGGGAACAATATAAACAAAAGGAAAGAAATTAGTGTGTTACAAAAACACTGCAAACAACAGATAATATTTATTTTTAAATAATTTTTATTGGTGCATTGTACTCTCACATCATAATGTAAATCATGTTGACAAGTGACATGCACACAGCATTTGGTGGGCCTCTCCCGCCTCCCCATCTTCTCCCTTCCCAATACAGAGTACTGAGATTGACATTGGTATTTTCACATATGTACACATAGTTGATGGTAGTAATTCTATTAATGAACCTCACTATTTCCCCTCCCCTTCTATTAGACCACCTCCCTGGCTCCACTGAGGTTTCTCCTCCATTAACACATAATATTTAAATGGATTATGAAGCATGAGTTTACCAGGTAAAGGAGAGGGAAAGGGACAATCCAGACAACCCAGAGAGAGGGTATAATATCAGTAAAATAAGAAAGGCTTATGGGATATGTACACAATGGAATTTTACTCAGCCACAAAGAAGAACAAAATCATGTTATTTGCAGGGAAATCGATGCAACTGGAAAACATTATGTTAAATGAGATTAGTCAGTCACAAAGAGTAAAAAGGGTCATGTTCTCCCTAATATGCGGATGCTAGGGAGAAGATGTGGCATAAGAGGGACTCCAGATGAAAAAGGAGAAACCCTAGATAAGCAAAGAAGTTGATTTAACTGACGGTGATAGATGGGGGGGCACCCTAATGCACATGATGTACTTTCACAAATATATCAAAGTAGCCGAGCGTGGTGGCGCACACTTGTAATCCCAGCATTCGGGAGGCTGAGACCGGAGGATCCGGGTTTGTGGCCAGCCTCAGCTATCTAGTGAGGCACTCCGCAACTTAGTGAGACTCGGTTTCAAAATAAAGAATAAAAAGTAGGGCTGGGGGTGTAGCTCAGAGGTAGAATGCCCCTGAGTTCAATCCCCAGTACCGCCAAAAAACAAAACAAAACAAACAAACAAACAAACAAACAAAAAACAAATATATCAAAGTCAAACACTAAACTGAACTTGAGAGGGAGGGAGGGTGAGGGAGTGGGGTGGGAATTGGGGAAGGGGTTAAATGAGAAATGTGTGCATATATGCCTTTATCAGCTTGTACCTAACAAAGATGTATGATAACAATATACCAATTAATAAAAAAAATTAAAAAAGAAAGGCTTACAAGTATTTACTGTGTTTTAGGAACAGCGAATTCCCTAAATGTTAGAGAAAGAGGAGTCTGGAATTACCTAAGTTACTTTCTGGAAGATGAAATTCCATCTGGGTACTTATTTCCTCTAAAAGTCACTGTTAAAATAAACCATGGTTAAGAACATGCACCCTGGAGCCAAACCTGAATTTTGCCATTAATCATGTAAAATTTGGTAGGTTACTTTACTTTTCTGAATTCTAATTCCTTCTCCATAATATGAAACACTGATAATATCTAATATCTATTTGATAATGTTTTGTGAAGTATCTTAAAGTAGTAAATCTATGTCTAACTTATCAAAATGCCTGACACATAGGTAGCAGTCAGACAATGTTCTGTTCATTTAATTTCAATTCTCTCTTTTACTAATTCCCTTTCTCAATCCCAGAGACAGTTCAGGTTTTATGATTGCATTCTCTCACTGGCTGTTGGCATGATCCTTTTATCCCAGAAATCCAGATGTGGCACTATGCTATTTAGGCTCCTCCCATGTCTTCCCATAGTTGCCAGAAAATAGAACAAAGTCCTTCATGAGGCTTAATGAGCTGTCTTCTGCCTATATCTTGTGTCTTACCTATTGACATTTTCCTGTACCTTCCTTTAGTTCAATTATATTCCTTCCTTTTGGTCTTTACATTCTTTGCTTAAAATTACTTTCTCCAATCTGCTTTTAAAGTTATTGTTGTTTAGGTCTAGTTTATTGGCCCCTGCTTGTTCTTTAAGGTTCAATTCAAATAACATCTAGCCCAGGAACTTTCTTTAACTTGCTCCCATCTGATAGAAGATGCTTCTTCTCTGAGCCTCTTGATTCCATTTATAGACCTGTCTCTCCTGTAAGATTTTGAGCTCTTCAAGAACTTGCAATAATATGTTAAATATAAGTGGCATAAGTGAACATCCTTGTTTTGTTTCTCACATTAGGTGAAAAACCTTCCCTTTTCTTGGATCTTTCACAATTGAATCTGATGTTAGAGCTGAGTTTTTCATGTGTGGCTTTTGTCATGTTGAGGAAGTCTCTTCCTATTCTTAGCTTATTGCATATTTTTGTCATAAAAAGGTGTTAACTTTTATCACCTGAATTTTCTGCATCAGTTAATGTTTATTTTTCTTTGTTCTTTTAATGCAAGCATTACACTGTTTGATTTTTATAATTCTAATAGCTTTTTATTTCAATCTTTAGCATTCATGTAGGAGAGGTCTAGTTGTAATGAACTATCTCAGCTTCTTTTCTTTTTTAAAAATATGTGGATATCTCTTTTCTCCCTAGTTTCTGAAAGATAGTTTTTCTGGATATAGAATTCTCAGTTCATGGGGCTTTTGTTTCTTTTAGCACTTTAAATATATATCATCTCCTGTCTTTTGATCTTCAAGGTTTTTAATAAGAATTAGCTGATAACCTTGTCTGTGAGGTGTTTCTTCTCTCTTACTGATGTCAAGATTCTCTTTGTCTTTCTAGGCCTTAGATAGTCTATTGTAGTCTCCAGACAGAATTTCATGCCCCCAGACACCTGTAGGTTGGTAATCTCCTTATAGTTTTTATAAGCAGTACCCACTACTTTTTCCACCTGCATTCTGACTTACGTGAGACAAAGATGAGTGAGTCCATTCTTCAGATATTTCCAGCCAGGTTAGAACAGACATGAACAACAATTTTCAAATAAGGTCTATTCTGCTCCCTCTGGTCGGAGGAGAAAATCTGGGAACCAGATTGCCTTTGGTCAAGATTGCGACTGTTGGCCTTCCTGGAAGTAGCAGTCAAGGGTGAGTAAAAATGCCATGAATCTTTCCTTATGTTTAAAGATGATTTTTTCCTTGATTGCTGTAAACATTTGATCGTTTCCAGAGATCCTATAAAGTTGGTCCATGAAGCTTCTGGTTATTTTCTTGATGTTTTTGTAGATGAACACAAGCTTAGAGTTTCCTAGACGGCTATTTTGCTGATGTTATTCCCTCTCCTCCATTGTGGTGGGGGGTACGTGTGTGTAGGGCTGTGTGTGTGAAGAGAGCTGGGAAGAGAATTAACTTCACAAATTTCCTTTGAGGGATCATGGTTCACGCATTAAATCTTTCTAGATACATCTTTAAGGACATTAACTTGCAGTAAATGTCTGCTCTTGATTTTTAAGCTTCATTGTAGTATTACGGTATGTTAGGTAGCGCTCAACTCACTGCCTGGTGCGAGGGAGAGTAGAATTTGAATGAATATAATGTGTGTCAGGATAGATGAGTCTGGAGTAGGCCCTATTTGTTTCTCACACTACATTTGGCTAGTCGATATCATTTCAACATGAATTTTGAATGAGACACAAATATTCAAACCATAGTACTTCCTGAGAGGCCCATGTCCTGATTACAGCTGCACTCAGGGCTTCAACATATAAATTTCTTGAGGGGGACATATCCCCCCTTGTTGCCTCTATATTGGAGGGTTGCTTCCAGATAAGGCTTTGTAAAACAGAGCCTATAAGCCCATACATGGTATGATGCAGCCATCTGAAGCCATTATTCCTCAAGCCACAAGTCAGATGACCTCCTCACCAGGCAAAAGCATGAATTTAGGCCCACAAAACCAGAAGTAGAGGTGAGAGATAAATAACACTGTGAACCGGGAGGGGGCTCCCAAACTCATGTACACTCTTTTCCTCAGCCCTCTCTGACTCTCATTGTATTAAAAGCAAATTTTATGGGCTGAGATGTAGCTCAGTGGTAGAACATTTGCCTAGTATTGTGAAGCCCTGGGTTCAGTCCCCAGCACTGGAAAAGTAAATTTTAAAATGCTCTGCTTTAAAACAAATTTAAGCTTACTATTTTACATAATACAAAATAAGAAACTTGTGTTCAAAACTCCTTACTATGTAAGGAGTGTCTAATTTTTTTTTAAGTACCACTAAAACTAGTAGTGTAAAAAAGTCCCTAGGATAAAATCCTGGCTCCACCACTGGCCAAATGACTTTTGGCAAGTTTAATTAAAGGAACTTCTTTGATTCACAGGACTCAGTGGTAGTAACTGTGGTGATAAGAGTAGGGAAGAAAGGGTATATTTTCTATAACTTTTCTGCTAATTCAAACAGTACAGAATCTTGAGATCAGATTCTATTGATTATTATTGTGTGTGTGTGTGTGTGTGTGTGTGTGTGTGTGTGTGTTACTGGGGATGGAACCCAGAATCCTTCTACCTCCAAACTATATCTCCAGCCAGATTTTATTTCTTATTTGAAAACAAGGTCTCTCTATGTTGATGAAAGTCTCACTATTTGCTGAGGCTGCCCTCAAACCTGCGATCCTCCTGTCTCAGCCTCCCAAGTACTGGGATTACAGGCATGCACCACCATGCCCATCTTGATTACTATTTTTGTTGATGCTGATTCATAGCTGATTAATATTTTTCTCATTCTTGGCATGTCTAGAATTTTTGAAATATGTGTGTAGTACTTTGTGAATGATTCACTAGTTGAAAATTGGATTTTGTTCATCTTCCACAAAGATTGTTCAATTTTGTTCTAGCAGTTACTAGTTAAGTATCAGATTCTATTGGTCCTGTGAAGGTTGCATCCATTCATTTTTAGGATGGGTATATATCAATTTTGAATTTAGTTCTAGGAGCTGGCATTTACTTTAGGACATGGTAGTTACTCCTAAAGCTTGGTCTTTCTGCATATAAATTTAATGCTCATTATGGTAAACAAGTTCTCTGTGTTCAGCCCTACAACACTGCTCTGCTCTGACATGGACATCTTGAAGCCTTACCGATAAGTATTTGCTGAGGCTTTTTTTTTTTTTTTGGTACTGAGGGATTGAACCCAGGGGTATTCTACATCTGAGCTATACCCCCAGCCCTATTTTATTTTTTGTTTTGAAACAGAGTCTCTCTAAGTTGCTGAAGGTCTCACTAAATTAATGAAGTTGGCCTTGAACCTGGGACACCCCAGTCTCAGCCTCCCAAGTACTGGGATTACAGGTGTGTGCCACCCTGCTTGGTTTCAGTATTTGTATTCCCTGATGCCCATATTGCATAGCAGCGTGTATGCATGTGAATGTCTTATGTTTTTCTGATACCCTACTTAGAGGGGAACATCTAAATAGCTGTGTGGGATATCAGAGTGACCTTGTGTAACATCAAAGTGTGTGTGTGTGTGTGTGTGTGTGTGTGTGTGTGTGTGTGTGTGTGTAAGTCCTTTTTGTTCTGCTATAACAGAATATACCCGGTGACGGCAATATTTTGTGTGATACTAGGGATTGAACCTAGAGACAGTCTACAACTGAGCTATATCTCCTCTCCCTTTTCTTTTGGGACACATTGTCAAAAGTTGCCCAGGCTAGCCTCAAACTTGTGATCCTCCTGCCTCAGCTTCCTGAGTAGCTGGGATTATAGGCACATACCTATGCCACATGGAGGAAGGCAGAAAATCAAGAGAGAGTGAACCCTTTTTATAGCAGCATTAATCTATTAATAAAGGCAGAACCCTCAATGGCCTAATAACCTCCCAAAAGGCTTCACCTCCCAACACTGTTGCACTGGGGATTAAATTTCTAACACATGAATTTTGAGGGCACATTCAGACCATAACAGGGTGTAACATGGATTTATTTTGTATCATAACGAAGTATGAATAAGATTGCATAAGCAAAACATCAAAATATTGAAGATTTAGTAATATCTAAACAAGCTTCTATAAATCTGTATGGTATAGAGCATCAGATGTATTCATTATACTTTGTTATGGACTGAGTGTGTCCCTCCCAACAAATCCATATGTTGAAGCACTAACTCTGAGTGCAGCTGTGATCAGGAGATGGGGCCTCTAAGGAAGTGCTGTGCTCCAAAATTCATGTTGAAACATAAGGACTTTAAAAGATGATTAGTCCATGAGGGCTCCACATTCATGAATGGATTGATGTCCTTATAGAAAGGCTTGAAGAAGTGGGTTTGCTTCTTCCATCCCTTATTCCACCTGAGAACAGAGTTTGGAAGAACAGGCTTGAATGTCTGTAGTACTGTGAATAGACCATAAAGCATGATTCTAATGAGGGCTTAGAAGAAGAGGAGAGCTATAGATAGAGCTTCAATCTTCTTAAAAATTATTTAAGTATTTGTGCTATGGAGATCAGTATGGAGGGTCATCAAAAGACTAGGAATGGAAATACTATATAAGCCAACTATACCACTCCTTGGTATCTTTCCAAAAGACTTAAATTCAGAATACTATAGTGACATATGCATACCCATATTTATAGCAGCATAATTCACAATAGCCAAATTATGGAACCAATCTAGGTGTTAATCAACTGATGAATGTATAAAGAAAATGTGGTATATATGCACAATAGAGTTTTACTCAGCCCAAAAGAAGAATAAAATTATGTCATTTGCAGGAAAATGGATAGAACTAGAGAATATCATTCTAAGTGAGATCAGCCAGATTCTGAAAATCAAGGGCCACATGTTTCTTCTCATATGTGAAAGCTAGAGAGAAAATAGTAAAAGAAAAGGACTTCATGAAAATGAAGAAAGAGACCAGAATATGTAGAAGGGGATTAGGGGAGGGAGGAATGGAGGAGAAATAAGGCTTGGAAAAGGAAACATAAAAATAATGTTATGTTTATATATTTATATGTCATTACTAATCAAACTAGTATGTATGGGGAGGGAAGGGAGAGGAGGAAGGAGTTGGAGAGAAATGCACCAAGAGATACTTATGCATATATTAATGTATCACTTTGAATCTTACTATGATTCATAACTACAATGTACCAATAAAATTAATTTTTTAAAAAAGATTAGTTAAGTGGTTGTGATTAGAATTTTGGTGGAAATATGGATATAAGAGGCCATTCTGATGAAGTCTTAGGTCGAAATGAAGAATATATTTCTGGAGGAGCAATCAATCTTACTATAAGTGACAAAGGACTTAGCTGTAATCTAGTTTTTTATTGAAGCAGCAATTAAGAGTGATTAACTAGCCTAGCATGGTAGGGCATGTCTATAATTCTAGTACTTGGGAGGCTGAGACAGGAGGATTGCAGGTTTGTGGCCAGCCTCAGCAACTTAGCGAGGCCCTCTGCAACTTAATGAGACCCTGTTCCAAAAATAAAAAATAAATTAGGGCTGGGGGGTAGCTCATAGGCTGAATGCCCCTGGGTTCAATCAACACCCCCAATACCCCAGTATTAAAGGGAAGAAGAGAGAGAGAGAGAGAGAGAGAGAGACAGAGAGAGACAGAGCGCACAAATTCTAGACAAAGTATTCAGAGTGTTGCATGGCTTCTCTTAAATGTTTACACTAAAATATGAGATGAGAGAAATTATTTAAAGATGGAATTTATAATTAAAACAAAACCAGAACATAGATTTTGAAAATTGTCATCCTTGCCCACCTAAAGAATAAAAACATGCTGGGTGTAGTGGTACATGCCTATAATTCCCAGTATTTGGCAGGCCTAGGGGTCTGACTTGGAGGTAGAATCCCTGGGTTCAATTCCCAGTACAGAAGAAGGAGGCAGAAAAGGAGGAAGAGGAGGAAGAGGAGGAGGAGGAGGAGGAGGAGGAGGAGGAGGAGGAGGAGGAAGAAGAGGAGGAAGAGAAGGAGAGGGAAGAGGAAAGCATATTTAGGAGAGAAAACCAAAGGTCTGACCATTTGATAATGAAACTACTATGGCTAGAAAGAAGTCAAGTGCTGATCATCAAGACTATGGAGGAATGACCCTTAATGCATTTTGCAGATCTTTGAGGCTGTCACTCCCATCACAGGCACAGATTTGAGTGCCAGGGTCTTGAAGAAGAAAAGTTTGGAAAGAGGAGCCCAGGACATCTGTGGCTTCAGGGCTCTCTGCCCAGAGCCCCTTCAAGACTCTGTTCCCAGCATTCAGGTGAAGTGCCACTCGGATGTTTCAGCTATGGCCTGCATATTGCTCTGACCATCATTCTTGGAGACATAAGGCATAAGCTTTGGCAGCTTCTACGTGGTGCTAATTCTTCAGGAATGCAAAATGCATGAACTATGGAAGCCTGACTACATCCATTTGGATTGCAAAGGATGCCTCAGAGAGCACTGGGGCCCAAGTCATAAACTGTGAGGTTGGGACCACTGCCTCGAGCCCCTGCTGGACGTGAACCTGAGATATTCCTGTCTCAGCCTCCCAGGTACTGGGATTACAGGTGTGCACCACCACACCTGGCTAGTACCTTGAGTCTTACACATTTGATATTTAGATAAGACTTTGTATTTAGACTTGATGCTGAAATGAGTTAATACTTTTGGGACAACTGAGATGGAGTGAATGTATTTTGGGTGATAGAATGATATACATTTTGAGGGGGCTGGGAGTAGAATGCTATAGTTTGAATGTGTTCTCTATCAAAATTCAGATGTTGCCAATATGATACTAATGAGAGGTGGGGTTTTAAGAGGTGATTATGTTACAGTAGAAGGGTTGATTCCATGATGTGTCTTCCCAGTGGGAGAGTGAGGGGAATATAACTCAGACCAGCAGGGATTTTGGCTTACATAATGGAAAAGAATTTCATCCTCAAGCCAGAGACATAGGGACTTACTTAGGAAAGCAAGAAATACACATCCAAGGGAGGATACAGGCCATTTACAGAATGAAAGATGCATTTGGGGGGTTCATGGCTTTTCTTTTAGAGGAAACTTGGTGAAGGGTGGATATGGAAAGATGTGTGAGGATGACATCAGCCCAGTGGTCACAAGCTCATTTATGGTGGTCTGGTCATTTACTGGATCCTTAGGCTGATTGTGGTCTCCATCATCTGATCAATAGATATGCTACAAAGCCCCCCAAAGTATAGTTTTCTCAATATAGCATATCTGTCACGTTAGCAGTGCACAGGATAATTATAGTTTTTTGGTTAACTTTAATTTCCCAGGAATTTAGGAAACAAACCTGAGAGAGAGAACTGGTTTGGAGAGTAAAGATATGAGGAACTTTAGCACCAGGCTTTTATATTCCAATTATATTTTACTTTGTTTTCCTTTCTGTCTCTACCTATTTCTTTTTTAAAAATATGCTTTTATTGGTACATTGTAATTATATATCATACTGAGGTTTAGAGTGAGAGCAACATACATGCATATAGCACTTTGTATATTTTCCTATTTCTTTTATCCTACCACAATTAGATCAAAAGGGCTCCTCCCTCGTGAAAGGATTAAGGACCTTATAAAAGAGACATTATATGCATTTGATTTCTTGCTGTCCTGCTTGCTGCCATGTGAGGACACAGTGTTTTTCTGCTCAAAATGCAGCCCTCACCAGATAACTGAACCTGCTGGCCCCTTGATGTTAGACTTTTAACCTCCAGAACCATGAAAAATACAATGTTCTTTATAAATTACCCCATCCATGATATTTTAGTATAGTAGCACAGACAGCCTGAAACAAAAAAAAATATTCCCTTCTCTTCAATTGTTTGAAAATTTTCAGGAGGATGATTAAACTTTTTTAAATTATTGGTAGAACTCACCTGTGAAGTCATCCAGTCCTAATTTCTTTGTTGGGGGTTTTTGATTACTAAGTCAATCTCCTAACTGCTTTTATGTCTGTCCATATATTCTAGTTCATCAAGGTTTAGTCTTAGTAGATTGTGTGTTTCTAGGAATTTATTAATTTATTCTGCATATAATTTTTGACATAATTATGTATCATAGTCTCTTTTGATCCTTTGTTTTCTGTGGTATGAGTTGTAATGCCTCTTCTTTCCTTTATCATTTTACTTATTAGAGTCTTTTTCTGTTTTTCTTTTTAGCTAAGAGTTTATCAATTTTGTTTATCTTTTCAATAAATAACAATCTTCACAAAGGAAAAGAGTAAGACCTTTTCCAGTAAAAACATAGTTACCTGTATATGTATATGATCAGAAATATGTTTCCCTTTTTAAAGGTAAAAGACAGTTTCTAACTATCCAAATGATTACTGGCTAGATTTTGAAAACTAGGAAATTTCAAGCCGGGAGTGGTAGTGCATGCTTGTAATCCCAGCATTTGGGAGGCTGAGACCTGAGGATCCGGGTTCGCGGCCAGCCTCAGCTACCTAGTGAGGCCCTCGGCAACTTAGTGAGACCCTGTTTCAAAATAAAGAATTAAAAATAGGGCTGGGGGTATAGCTCAGAGGTAGAATGCCCCTGGGTTCCATCCCCAGTACCACCAAAAAAAAAAAGAAAACTAGGAAATTTCAAGACAAATGCATTTTCTTTTACTAAGCTTTCTATTCTCATAATTCCTAAATGGAAAATTGAGTATCACTTAAAAACAATTGTGAAAAGTCTTGATAATTTAAAAATCATATTATTCGGCTGGGCATGGTGGCACACACTTGTAATCTTAGTACTTGGGAGGCTGAGACAGGAGGATCACAGGTTTGTGGTCAGCCTCATCTACTTAGTGAGGCCCTCCAAAACTTAATGAGACCCTGTTTCAAAATAAAGAATAAAAAATTGGGCTGAGGGTGTAGCTCAGAGGTATAATGACCCTGGGTTCAATCCCCAGTATCACAAAAAATATATATTATTTAACTTTTTTCAGATTGGCTAGAGAAGTTATCGTATTTTTGTTGGTTTTCATTAGTAGCAAATTCAATATATTTTGATAATTAGTCATCTGTATTGTTTCCTATATTAATTGATGATTTACACTGCACAATTTTCTTTCAAGATCTTATTATGCTTAGCATTTTTATTAGTCAATTAGAAATTCATAATTTTTCTTCAGTGGTTCCAAAACATGGCAAATATTTTTGATTTGTGTTTTACATGTTTATATTCTTTTTTTTTTTTTTTTCGGTACTGGGGATTGAACTCAGGGGCATTCTACCTCCGAGCTATAACCCCAGCCCTATTTTTTATTCTTTATTTTGAAACAGGGTCTCACTAAATTGCGGAGTGCCTCACTAGGTAGCTGAGGCTGGCCGCGAACCCGGATCCTCCAGTCTCAGCCTCCCAAATGCTGGGATTACAAGCGTGCGCCACCACGCCCGGCTACATGTTTATATTCTTTTAAAAAACTTTTTAAATTTAAGTATAGCATTTGTATAGGAAGGTGCATATGTCACAAGTATATAGGTCAATATATTTTCATGAAGTCATCATACTTGTATAACTAGCATGCAGATAAAATAATATGACTATCATCCCAGAAGCACCCCCATGTCCAATTGAAGTTACCACCCTCTTCCCTATCTTGAATTTTTTTTGCATTCTGATAAATTTATTCTGCAAAACAGTACATTTTTACTTGTTTTTTTTGCAGTAAAATTTCAAATACAACCTCACAGATAACCAATATAACCAACCTCAGTGTTCCAAGATAAATAGAACAGTGTTAATAAAATTCAAACCGACTAAATGTGTTCTCACAATATAAACTGGCATAAAAATAAATTACATGATCTATTATCAAAATAGCAATAGTAATATGCACATAATAATGGCTTGTGGATGAATATTAGCTGTTATAATACAACTTCCAAAAGAGAAAAAAATTTATATTGCCGAATGCGGTGGCACCTGCCTGTAATCCCAGACAGGAGGATCACAGGTTTGAGGTCAGCCTCAGCAATTTAGCCAGGCCCTCAGTAACTTAGCAAGACCCTGTTTAAAAATTTTTAAATGTTAAAAAGGGCTTGGAGTGTAGCTCCAGAGGTAGGATGCCCCTAGGTTCAATTCCTAGTACCAAAAGAAAAAGGAAAACAAAACCAAAAAGTTTATATTTACATGCAAATGCCTTGTCTGGTTGCCTTTAGTGCTGCTGCTGATTTCAGCTTTGAAATGTAAAGGATCCACCTGGAGTGATTACTTCAAATTGTGTTGGACTGGGCAAAACAAATAATTGCCTTTATTTTAAAATAACACAGAAGCAGAGGAGCTTGGTGGCACAAGCTTATAAATCCCAGTATTTGGGAGGCTGACACAGGAGGAGTGCAGGTTCCAAGCTAGCCTCAGCTACTTAATGAGGCCCTCCACAACTTAGTGAGACCCTCTTTCAAAATAAAGAATTAAAAATAGGACTGGGAGTGTAGCTCAGAAGTAGAATGCCCCTGGGTTCAATTCCCAATACTGCCAAAAAACCAAAAACCAAACAAACAAACAAACAAAACCACAGAAAGAGACATTAACTTCACATGCAGAAACTAGGTCTATGTTGTACTAGCTGCATGAGTTTGGAGAAATATAAGCTGTTAACTAGCTATTTCTAATAATGAATAGATATTTTTTTCTTTTTATTGGTGCATTGTATTCATACTAATAAAGAGACAATATCCTAAACAGGAATAAAAAAGAAGCTCTGAGTAGATATTTTACATCAATAACCTTAAGTTATATCAGCCTTAAATTATATCAATAACCTTAAAAAGGGCTAAAATGTCTCTTTTTTAAACACAAAGAGGAATAGGAATAATTACATACAAACTGGGGTTCTATTAAGGACAACCAGAACTATAAAATCCTAAAACATTAGACCACCAAATGTAGCCTTTTTGTATGTGTGGTACTGGGAATTGAGCCTAGAGGCCTTCTACCTCTGAGCTACAACTTCAGCACTTAAAAAAAATTGAAACAGGGTCTCACTGTGTTGCTGAGGGCCTTGCTAAGTAGCTGAGGCCAGCCTTGAACCTGCAATCCTCCTGTCTCAGCCTCCCAAGTACTGGGATTACAGGCATGCACCACTAAGCCTGGCTATGTATAGTATAGCCTTGTAGTCTCAGTCAGAGTGTCTGTCTGTCTGTCTGTCTGTCTGTCTCTCTCTCTCTCTCTTCCTCCCTCCCTGACTCCCTCCCTCTCTGACTCCCTCCCTCTCTGACTCCTTCCCTTTCTCCCTCCCTTCCCAGTACCATTGGGGATTGGACATTTGAGAAGTTTCCAGTTGAAGGCTAAGTGTGGGACTTGAGTATTCATGTGCACATCTTTTGATAGATATATGTGCACATGTGTTTACCTGACAGGTCTAACTAAGAGATAAATTGCTGGGTTATATATGGTATGTATATTCTCAATTTTGTAGGTACTGCCAAACAGCTTTTCAAAGAGGCTGTACCAATTTACACCTCCATCATCAGTGTATGAGGATTTGAGGATTTGGGTTGCTTCACATCTTTTTTTTTTTTTTTTTCAGTACTGGGGATTGAACTTGGGGCATTCTACCTCCGAGCTATACACCCAGCCCTATTTTTTTTTATTCTTTATTTTGAAACAGGGTCTCACTAAGTTGCGGAGTGCCTCACTAGGTAGCTGAGGCTGGCTGCAAACCCGGATCCTCAGGTCTCAGCCTCCCAAATACTGGGATTACAATCGTGTCCCACCATGCCCGGCTGCTTCACATCTTCATCACTACTTTACAAAATCAAATTAATCAATAATTTACCTTATGGTTTATTTCCTTTTAATGAACTATTTTTTGAGCAGATGCATGCTCTGTTATATTCTTTATTTGTTCTTTAATTTTCTGAATTAAATAGTTATTTTGGCATATCTAATGAGATACTTCTCAAACCTTTTTCTTCCAAATAGTTACTTTTCCAATTAGTAGGCCAAAGATTATTGCTGTTTTCTCTATTTTATTTTTCTTTTCTCATACTTGCTTGCTCTATAATTTTGAAAATACAGTTCATTGACTTTCTGTTTTTCTTATTTAAAGGGAAAATTGAACTGGACATGGTGGCACACACCTGTAATCCCGGTACTTGGGAGCCTGATACAGGAGGATTGTAGATTCAAAGCCAGCCTCAGCAACTTAGTGAAGTCCTAAGCAACTTAGAGAGATTCTGTTTCCAAAGAAATATAAAAAATAGGGTAGGGGAGTGTATCTTGGAGGTAGAATTCCCTGGGGTCAATCCCCAGCAAAACATACACACACATACACACACACACACACACACACACACAAATAAAATAAAAGGAAAGGAAAATTGATCAGAATGTAAATTAGCTTGAGTATAGACCTGGATGCTTCCTTTAACTCTGGGTATATTTTTTCTGAGGCTGGTTCAAATTAGCATTTAATTATATTTTTAAAAGTTCACCATTACCCCAGGATAATGTAAGAGCAGTTTGTTGTTGTTTGTAATCTGTGGATATGGGAAGGTAGCTGATGTGGAGTACACACTGTAGGGTCTCATCACAGTATAGGTAATATGGCCAGCTGGTTGTGTAAAAAGGGGAGGGGTGTCAGGGATGCACCTGCATGAGATGAAACTTGCAGGGATGAACACCTGGGTCACTTGGAAGTGGATGAGAGTCGGGGACATTCTGTTGTCTATTCAAACTCTTCCCTCAAATTTACCCACCGGTTTTCTCTTTTTAATTACTTTATCACCAGGAGGATATTGGCAGTGATATATTTATCCCACATCTTCCCTGAGGCATTGTATGTGTATTGGGGGGGGTGCTGGGAGAACTCAGGGGAAGAAAGGAAAAAGAGAGATAGATCTGGGCATGGTGGCACACTCCTGTAATCCTAGTACTTGGGAGTTGAGACAGGAGGATCACAGGTTTTCAGCCAGCCTCAGCAACTTAGCGAGACCCTGTTTCAAAATAAGAAAAATAAAAAGGGCTGGGGGGTTAGCTCAGAGGTAGAATGCTCCTGGGTTTAACCCCCAGTATGAGGAAGGGAGGGAGGAAGGGGGAAGGGAAGGGAAGCAGGAAAGGAAAGGAAGGGAAGGATAGAGGAGGGAGGGGAAGGGAAGGAAGGGAAGGATAGAGGAGGGAAGGGAAGGGAACGGAAGGGAAGTAGTATTTTAGGCCAAGAAAGAGAGCACATGGGTGCTTGAATCTTGTGGCAACTAAGGATTGGACTCCAGAAATGGAGACCAAGACCACAGAGTCGGTCTGAGAGCAACATACTGCCCCCACCCCCGAGCACTGTGGTTTATCCCAAAGATCTGGATTTCCAGGAAGCCCCCTCAGAGTGTGATAAGAACCACAGAGTAGGTAACTGTGGGAGGGCTATGATGGAGTTCAGGCATTGGAATGGTGGTGTGGAGGTAATTTAGAGTGAGAACACAATGCTGGACTGAAGAAGATAGGGGAAAGGCTCTAGCTAGAAGCCTCCCTTCACAGTGAAATGTGGATACAATAGTGGGAGTGCCCAAAAGCACTCCCACTATTGTTTAAAAAGGCCATTGTTTTTGTTTGTTTATTATTTATTTATTTATTATTTTTGACACTGAGGATTGAACCCAGGGGCATTCTACCTCCAATATATGCCCCCAGCCACTTTTTAAATTTTCTATCTTGAAACAAAGTCTCTCTAAGTTGCTGAGGCTGGCCTTGAGCCTGCAATCTGCCTGTCTCAGCCTCCCTTTATGGGTGTGCACCACCACTCCCAATTTTGTAAATCCTGGTTTTACAAAATCTACCACCTAGTGATTACATGAGTAGCACTAGCTTTGGTATCTTCCATGGGTCAACTTTCTTCTCTGCTATCAATTATTTCAATAGACAGAAGGGGAGGAGCCAGAAGAGCAATTTTTTTTAAAGGATGGAGCTTTTATGATTAATGATAACAATACTATATTCCAGAAGCAGAGAGAGGCAAGATAGGGTACAAAGAAAGACATCTGCTCTGCCAACTGTTTATCTAGTCGGGATCAAATTGATGCAGGGATGCAGGCAAGGAAGTCAGAGTATACACAGGTGGGATTAATCAGACTCAGCCTCACCAACAGACTGTTCATTTTTTTTTTTTTTTTTTTTTTTTTTTTTTTTTTTTTTTTTTTTTTTTTTTTTTTTTTTGTTTTGTTTTTTTTTTTTTTTTGCGGTACTGGGGATGGAACCCAGGGGCATTCTACCTCCGAGCTATACCCCCAGCCCTATTATTTTTTTATTCTTTATTTTGAAACCGAGTCTCACTAAGTTGCGGAGTGCCTCACTAAGCAGCTGAGGCTGGCTGCGAACCCGGATCCCCTGGTCTCAGCCTCCCGAATGCTGGGATTACAAGCGTGCGCCACCACGCCCGGCACCAACAGACTGTTCATTTTTGATGAGGTATGGTTGAGTGATAGAGAAATAGACTGTGATAGGGAAAGGAAAGGGGGAATAAGGGACAACATTTTCCAGCCCTCCCTCCCCCATACTATGTTTTTTCTTTTCTCTCTTCTTATGACCAGAAGTCTAGACAGGAAGCAGAGGTCGGTTACCAAGGCAACTGAAGCCCAGTTTGCTTGATTGGTGAGCATGTGAGATAAAAACAAAATTGCTCTTAAAAATGTGAGGGTTTATGGAGGATGGGTATAAACTAAACAAGCAGAGATTCATTCATCTTCACAATTATTTTGCATGCACATATAAATACACAAAAACAAACAGATCTTACATGTTTAATTGAGAACCACTGCAGGGAATGCCCCTGAGCCCTCCTCCCTGCCACTTTCCATTCTCCCTCCTGGCCCCTTGCTGCCAACAGCTCAATATGCCTTCTGTCTGAATTTGATGGAGTCCTAATAAGATTGCTTCTGGTCATGGCTCTGTTGGCTACTGAAAAAGGAATCAAAGGGAAAAAAAGGCATAACCTTACCTAGTTTTAAAAACAACAAAGATATAAACATTAGCATCAAAATATTTCCCCCTAAACTTCCTAAAATCCTAGAAAATCCAACCAAAGTATTGCTTTCTTGATATCTAATTAATATGTATTTGATTTTGGTCAAGTATCAAGAGTTCCATGCAAATATACTTGGAATACATCACCATTCCTTGTACATTGCTGCCTCTAGTGTAACAAATGTAGATTGCACTCTCTTAACAGCTGTAGGCCTGTCAGAGCATAATTTTTCCATATGAATGTTGTGTAAAGGGGTTAAAACCACTATCTCTCTTTTTCAAGATATACTGTTAAATATATCTGTTAATCTTTTATTTCCTTTCCTTTTTTTGTTTTTTGGTAAGGGGGATTGAACCCAGGGATACTCCACCTCTGAGATATACCCCCAACCTTATTTTAATTTTTATATTAAAACAGTCTCATTATGTTACTGAGGGTTTTGCTAAGCTGGCCTCAAACCTGTGCTCCTCCTGTCTCAGCCTCCCCAAAACTGGGATTACAGACATGCACCACCTCACCTGGCTCGGTTCATCTTTTTTTTTTATCATAGAAGGCTGAAATAGGTATTCTACTACTGGCCATGATTCTTCTGATGGGAAAATACATTCTACTCTGTGGCAACTGCTTGTTGATGCAATCTCCATTGTTAAATTTTAACAGAAACCATCCTCTGCTCATACACTCTGAAATGAGTTCAGAAATTCATGCTGATGTCAACAATGTTCTAATAATGTGATCTTCATAGAGACCTTAGAAATTAGAGAATCTGCCTTTAAAGTTTTAAGAAGGGAGCAAAATGAGGGACTGTGTTCATATCTGTCTATACTTTCTTCTAAGATTAGAAGACTTTCCATGGTTAAAAAAACTTAGACTTGTAGATTTGACTACAAGTTGTGTGTGTGTGTGTGTGTGTGTGTGTGTGTGTTTGTGTGGACTCTCTGTGTATGTTTATATGTGTAGAGAGGATAAGCTTAGAGATAAGAATTGGCAAGTACCATTTTATATAGGAAACTAGTAGACATGCTATAATTTGCATTATTTATTTCATTTGAGAATTACGAACATGTAATAAACTGGCTATCTTTCCTAAGTTGACTTTCAGAGGGCATTCCTTGATTCTATGAGGCTAATTGATTTGGATGGTGGGCATAAATTTTACTGGTACTAAGATCTTTCTGACACTTTTATGTTGCCACAGCCGTTTATAGTGTGGAAAAAAATCTGATAGGGAAATTAATCCTTGAGTCAGGTCCATTCCCTATGTGATTCCTCCTATAACCCTTCCCACAAACACTGATGTAGAGATGATTATTATCCCCAATTTGCAGATGTAGTACCTGGAGATGAGAGGGTGCAGATCAAAGTCTTCCTGTTTCTGAAGTCTGTGCTCTGAAACCATACCTCATCATATCTGCCTGTCGAGTTCCTCTACTTCACTCCTGTAGGACAATCATAAGTGTTAATCTTAGAAAAATTTATTGATGTTATGTACAAGATTTTCCTGAAACATTGAGGAGGCCCTCCACATATCTAAACCCTTCGTCCAAAGAGACCATTATGCAGCCATGTGTCACTTAACAGTAGGGATATGTTCTGTACAACCATTAAGTTGATTTCTTTATTGTGCCATTAGGTGATTTCTTTATTGTGTGAACATCGTCAAATGTACTTACACAAACTGAAATGGCTATGATATTACTAGGTGATATAATCTTATGGGATTCATTGTATGCATGGTCTGTTGTTAACAGAAACATGTGAGGCATAATTTCATATATAAAGATAACTCTATGCCCATTAATTGCATACTCATTCATTCCTCTCATCATTAAAAAAGACAAATATTTATCAAATGGCTGCAGGGTTCATAAGCTAAATCTGATAAAAATTTGGAACATTCATCAGTTCTCCCTTTTCTCCTCTTAACCTCCCTCCCCTAATTCCCTTCCACTATTTTATTGGTCTTTCTTCTCGCTTTGTTCTCTATTTTCTCTCTACCTTCCACATATGAGAGAAAACATACGATTTTTGACTTTCTGAAACTGGCTGATCTCAATGAGTATAATATTCTCCAGTTCCACCCATTTTCCTGCAAATGATGTAATTTTGTTCTTCTTTATGACAGTGCAGACAAAGTTATGTCCATATTTGGACATAACCAGTCTCACTAATATGTATGGGGAGAAGGGGAGCATGGCAGGATGTGGAAGGAAACACCAAGTTCTGTGTGCATGTATATTTGTAACACTTTGAACCTCACTATAATTACAGTGCACCAATAAAAGTATAAAATGAATAAATAAAATAGAAAAACCTAAAAAAGAAAGTGAATTTTTATAGAAAAGGGTCTAATCTCATTAATAGATATACTGAGATAGCTCCCTGTACAATTTAAAAAATAGTACATTAGCGTTGTGTATTAGTTTGCTAGGGCTGTTGTAGTAAAATACCAGAGAATGGGTGGTTTAAACACCAGATATTTATTTTATCACAGATCTGAAGGCTGGCATTCCAAAATCAAGGTTCAGTTTCTTCTAAGGCCTCTCTCTTAGATTTCAGATGGTTACCTTCTCTCTATGTCCTTAGTGCCTCTGTATCACTGGTGTTTCTCTGTGTCAAGATTTCCTTTTTTTATAAAATCATCAGTGGTATTGGTTTAATGCTATCCAAAGAACGTGTGTGTTTGTGTGTGTGTGTGTGTGTGTGTGTGTGTGTGTGTGTGTGTTACTGGGGATTGGATCCAGGGGCATTCTACTTCTGAGCTACTCCCTCAGCCCTATTTATTTTTTTTATTTTGAAACAGGGTCTTACTTGGTTGCTGAGAGTCTCACAAAGTTGCTGAGGTTGGTCTTGAGCCAATGACCCTTTTGTCTCAGTGTCCAAGTACTGGGATTACAGTTGTGGGCCACTATGTCCTGCTCCAAAGAATTCATTTTAACTTAGGGTCCTATATCCAAATGTGGCCATATTCTGAGGTACTGATAGTTAAGCCTTTTAAAGAAGTACTTTTATTTATTTACTTATTACTAATTGATTTATGTTAATTTAAAATACAAATTCTATGTATTTATGGGGTGTGATATGATGTTTTGATGTCTGCATACACTATAGAATAATTAAACCAAGTGAGTTAATCTATTCATTGCCTCCCATCTTTACCATTTTTATGGTGAAAACACTTAAAAGCTATCCTCTTAGCAATTGTCAAGAATGCAATACATTATTAATTACTATAGTCACCATGATGTAAAATGAATCTCTAGAACTTACTCCTTCTCCCTAACTGAAGCTTTGAACCCATCCAGCAATGTCTCCTCATTCCCCATATGTCTTCAGCCCCTGGTAACTACCATTCAACTCTGTTTTTATGAGTTTGACTTTTTTAGATTCCACATGTAAGTGAAACCATGCAGCATTTGCTTTTCTGTGCCTGGCTTATTTTACTTAACACTTGTCATCCACATTCATCCATGTTGTCATAAATAACAATTTCCTGTTTTATTCAGGCTAAATATTATTCCATTTTGTATATATTACACATTTTCTTTATCTTTATTAGACGCTTAGATTGACTCCTTTTCTTAGATATTGTGAATGATGTAGCAATGAGCACTGGAGTGTAGATATCTCTTTGATATACTGATTTAATTTCATTTGTATATATACATAGAAGTGAAATTGTTTGATCATATGGTAGTTCCATCTTAAACTTTTGAGAAAAATACACATTGTTTTTCATAATGGCTATGCTAATTTATATTCCCAGAAACAGTGTACATGGGTTCATTTTCTCCATATTCTCCCCAACACTTTTTCTTTCTTTCTTTCTTTTTTTTTTTTTTTCGGTACTGGGGATTGAACTCAGGGGCATTCTACCTCTGAGCTACACCACCAGTCCTATTTTTATTCCTTTTATTTTGAAACAGGATCTCACTAAATTGTGGAGGGCCTCACTAAGTAGCTGAGGCTGGCCATGAACTTGTGATCCTCCAGTCTCAGCCTCCCAAGTACTGGGATTACAAACGTGTGCCACCACACCTGGCTATTTGTTCCATTTTTTAAAAATCTTTTTGAAAGCCGGGCGTCGTGGCGCATGCTTGTAATCCCAGCATTCGGGAGGCTGAGACCGGAGGATCCGGGTTCGCGGCCAGCCTCAGCTACCTAGTGAGGCACTCCGCAACTTAGTGAGACTCGGTTTCAAAATAAAGAATAAAAAATAGGGCTGGGGGTATAGCTCGGAGGTAGAACGCCTCTGAGTTCAACCCCCAGTACCGCAAAAAAAAAAAAAAAAAATCTTTTTGATAGTAGCCATTCTAACATGTATGAGGTCATATCTCATTGTGGTTTTAATTTGCATTCCTAATGACTAGTGTCGTATAGCTGTTGGCAATTTGTATGTCTTCTGTGGAAAAATGTCTTTTCAGGTCCTTTGCCCATTTTTAATCAGGTGTTTTTATTTCTATAGAGTGGTCTGAGTTCCTTCTGTACTTTTGATATGGATCTCTTATCAGATATACAATTTGTAAATATTTCCTCCCATTGTGTAGGTTGTCCTTTCAATCTTGATATTTGATATTCAGAAGCTCTTTAGTTTGATACAGTCTTGTTTGTTTATTTTTGCTCTTATTGCCTGTGCTTTTGGGGTTGTATTAAAAAATATTTGCCAAGATCAATGTCTAGAAGTATTTCTTTATATTTTCTTATAATAGCTTCACAGTTTCACATCTTACATATAAACATTTAATTAATTTTAAGTTGATTTTTCTATATGGGGGTTAGGAAAGTGTTCAATTTAATTCTTCTGCATGTTTTCCCAGAACCACTCATTAAACAGACTATTCCTTTCTCGTTGCATATTTTTGGTGCCTTTGTCAAATATCAGTTGTCTGAAGATGTGAAAATTTATTTCTGTAATCTCTCTTTTGCTGCATTGGCCTTTATGTCTATTTCTATACCAGTACTATGCTGTTTTGATTACTCCAGCCTTGAAGTAGAAGCCTGGCCATGTAGCTCAAGTGTGAAGCATGAGTGTAAATAAGTAGTTTGCCGTTCTAGGATTTGGGGTGGTAATAGCACAGGTGCCTGGAGCTTGGGCATCCTTGCTCATTGAGGTATAGATGCTTGTGAAGTAACCAGAGAGCCAATAATTGTAGTAGAGGAATGTACAGAGAATGACTCCAAGTTGGGACAGATGATTAACTCTCTATGGCAGCTGAACTGGTTGGTATCTAGAGTGCAGACACCTGCCACTGTGTTGGGACTCGTGTGTAAGTCATGGATGCTGGTGAAGAAGTTGGAGAGTGGAGAATAGGAACACAGCTGTGCACAAAGTTAGTGTGATTCCAGAGTCAGGTTGAGGCTTAGCTCTCTAAGCAGCTGGGAGAGGTTGGCTCCAGGGTCCAACAAGTGACTTAGCTCACTATGCTGATGATTCTGGTCTGAGAGCTGGGTTTTCCCAATGCAGCCTCAGAGCCCAGGTCTATAGTGTGGGGTGGCTGCAGCACTGGGATTGGGGCATACACGGGTTTGGGAGAGGTGGCTGTCCCTTTCCCAAAATGGCTCAACAGCAGAGCCACTTCTTGGGCAGGGAAGCAGTGTGTGGCCATACAGTATGTGTTCTTTTATGGGAATGACTATTGGCTACCTCAGTGGCTAAAGATACCAGTGGACTCTGCAGAGCAGGCTCTTGGGGACTCTGGTAGTTTCCACCAAGTTGTCAATACCAATAGCCTACACCTTTCTTCTTTGCTCCTAGCTGTCTCCTGGCATCTCAGGTATGCTGATTCACCAGCAATCCTTTATATGTTAGTATTCTCTATTTCTTTGTTCTACCATGTTGCTACAGATTCTTTATTGGGTCCTTGAGCTATTTTGGTTGTAGACAGCTGTCTGTGTTATTTTGTAGGGGGATGATATCTGATATCTTCTACTCCACTACTTTGGTGAGATCACATGGAATTTTTTTTTCTAAATTTTTTCTTATAGCAAATTTATCATGTTGTTTTAAAGTATACTCAATATAAATATGTACATTTACATGGGTCTTTTGTTTTTGAAACAGGGTATGGCTGAGGGTCTCGCTACATTGTTGAGGTTGTCCTCGAACCTGTGATCTTCCTGTTTCAGCTCAACCATGTATATACTTATCCCAGTTACAGCCACCACCTCAGGAATGTAAAGCCTAACTGTAGCCATCATTTTCCCTGCCAGGCACTTCACCAACAAGGACCCTTAGGTGAGTTTTCAAGTGGTTATTTATGTCAATATTTTTTCCTGATTTCTAGTTGTTGATTAGGTAGATTATTTCCTTCCTTCCTTCCCCCCATCCCTCATTCCTTTCTTCCTTCCTTCTTTTCCTTCTTTTTTGTGGTACTGGGGCTTTATAACTCTGAGCTACACTTGCAGGCATATTTTATTATTTTTCTAAAACAGGTCTCATTAACTTACAGAGGTCCTTGCTAAGTTGCTCGGGCTGATCTTGAACATACAATCCTCCTACCTCAGCCTCCCAAGTACTGGAATTATAGGCATGTGCTACCACACCAGGCTAACAGACAATTTCTTAATCACCTCACTTGTCTAGAAGTCTTGCCAGGCTTTGACTTTTTGAAAGCCCTGGTTTAAATTATGACTCTGTCACCTGCTGCTATCTGATGTTGTAAAATCTGCAAAAGCATTTCCCTACCTCTTGTGGGAATTAAAGAAGGTTATGCACAAAAGGCACCAAATACAATGATGGACAGAGTGTGCACCCAATCAGTGTTTGGTGTTATTTTTTGCCTCATGCTATTTTAAGAGTAGGAGCTCATTAAACAGAGCTATAAACCAGATGTGGCAGTACACACCTGTAATCTCAGTACTTGGGAAGCTAAGACAGGAGGATCATTGGTTAGAGGCCTGCAATTTAGCAAGACCCTTAGCAACTTAGTGAGACCCTGTTTCAAAATAAAAAGAAGTAGCTGGGCATGATGGTACATGCCTGTAATCCTAGTACTTGGGATGCTGAGACAGAAGGATGTCAGGTTCAAGGCCAGCTTCAGCAACTTAGACCCCATCTTAAAATAAAAATAAAAAGGGTTGGGGGTGTAGCTCAGAAGTAGAATGCTCTTGGGTTCAATCCTTGGTACTAAATAAATGCATTAGTTAATGAATAAACAGCTGTCTTCATAACTACACAAATCTAGCATGTTCCTGTGTGCCCTCATAGATGTTTCTATCCTTATTTTCTGAGCAGTAGAATTCTGTTTCTCAGCTCTCTGTGATTAAGAACATAGAGCTAGGATAAGATAGCAGAAGAAATGAAAGACAAGTCTTCAGACTCCTTGGTTGATGCTGCCTCTACCTGTCACTGATTTATCAACCCACATCCACCATTTCATTTCTCTCATCTCAGTATCATCATTGTTCCAAGTTACCCAAAGAAGTCAATTGTATGCTTTAGTAACTGCTCTATTTCTGGCATTGAAAATAGAACCTGGTTACTAAGTGATCAATACAGTTTTTGTTTTGTTTTGTTTTGTTTTGCAACAAAGACCTGATTCCTGGAACTAGTGTGGATATATGATCTTACCTTTCTGGACATCTGTGTTCACATTCTCTCCATCATAATTATTGTCCATGTTAAGTCTCCTGAGAGTCTGAGAATCAGATGAGCAGACTTAGGAAGGAATTCTATTCTTACCACTTTACTGGTAGTGCAATGCTGTGTATATTTTTATGTTTACTTTTTGGTACTGGGGATTTAACCCAAGGGCATTCTACCTCCTAGCTACATCCCTAGCTCTTTTTATTCTTTTATTTTGAAACAGGGTCTTGCTAAGTTGCTGAGGCTGGTCTTGAACCTGTGATCATCCTGTCTCAGCTTCCCAAGTACTGGGATTACAGGTGTGCACTGCCACACCTGGCCTTTGGTATGTTTTTAAAACAGTTTGAACTAAGTTTTATTTCTTGTTGATGTGTGAAAAAAATCTGGATCATGCAGGGCTAGTATGCTAATAAATTGCATTTAAAGGACCCAACATTCTCCTTACTTCATTCAATATACACTTGTTGAATATCTACTAATGTCTAATCTCTAGTCGCCATGGGATAATAGTGAATAAGATAGAGTGCCTATCTTCTACCAGCTCCCAGGGCAGTTGGTGAGGTTAAAAATCATGTGTTCATAGCAGATTGGGGTAGAAGCTGTGATAAAGAAATACAAGATATCATGGGAGCACAGAGGAAAGTCATTTGTTCATAACTCGGAGAAGTAGCCAGATGAGGCTCCCTGGAAGAAGTGATATCTAAGCTTGAATCTCAAATGGTGAACAAGATGTAGACAAGTAAAGGGAATACCCTAGAGAAGGAAATGCAAGACTTCTTTCTAGAGTATGGGTCTGGGGCCTCATTGGATTGTGTTTTCTTTTCTCTTGTCCTTGAGATAGGAGAGAGAATGTGATAGTGGGAGAATCAGGATCTCTGGTAGCTGTCTGGATGGTAAAAGGTCCCTCAGACATTATTGACATAGAGAGGAGGTAGAACAGACCTGAGTTTAGGAAGCAAGATCTGATTACTACCAAGACAGGAGGCTGATAGTTTTATTCTCTTGTTTCTTTCTCTTTCTCTCTCTCTTTCTCTTTCTCTTTCTCTCTCTCTCTCTCTCTCTCTCTCTCTCTCTCTCTCTCTCTCT
>PVLC010011019.1:0-48465 GCA_004027655.1 Graphiurus murinus
TTTTTTTTTTTTTTTTGCGGTACTGGGGATTGAACTCAGGGACATTCTACCCCCGAGCTACACCCCCAGCCCTAGTTTTTATTCTTTATTTTGAAACCGAGTCTCACTAAGTTGCAGAATGCCTCACTAGGTAGCTGAGGCTGGCCGCGAACCCGGATCCTCCAGTCTCAGCCTCCCGAATGCTGGGATTACAAGCGTGTGCCACCACGCCCGGCTTCCAACACCTGCTTTAATGATAAGTTTCCTTGAATTTTGGTTGCTTTGGTCTAATCCATTAATATGAAGTCCACAGTAAGAAACCACTGAGAAGAAATAGTTTTTGTTTTTATTTTAGTTTTCAGAGTGGTAAGAAGAATAGCATTTGGGCCACCAGTTTGGGGAATAAAGCAAGACAATCCTGAAAAGCTCCATGCCCTTCTCCCCATTGCTAGAGCATCTTTCTGGTACTATCCCAGCTGCGTCTGTTAAAGTAACTCTTCTTTCACAAGCTTCATCTCACTCTGGCCAGAAACCATTTCTCACCCAGGAAGCCATAGTGGGCTAAAGAAGCAGGGCTGTGTGTGCAGAGCACCTTCAATGCATCTGTCAAGCCTCCCAAAGCTCAGCCTGCAGTACCAGCAGCCAACAAACCATGACACTGGTTTTGGTGGACACTACCTTGGGGTTTTCTAAGCTTCAATTGGGTGGGCCAAAGTTTAGACTTGACTTAGGATTGGTAGGGCCTTCTTACAGCCATCACACAGAAGAAATTTCTAGGCACGAAAGGCACACCAGGTCAAAGATAAAGCACGTGTATAAAGGTAGATACTTCTCCAAGAGAACACACACACCCTATTAGGGCTGTGCCCAAACTGGGTTGGTTTCAATATGGGAAAACAGACACTGGACTAGGACGTTAATCACTCTAGAATTCAGCAGGATGTGTTGGACTCTGTTTGCTACAGAGGACTCTCACCATCTTGTTCACCGAAGTATGCTCAAGACAGAGCCCTGAGAAAGATAGGTCATCAGTAAATATTCAATTAATTAGTTTTGTGGAATGACCCTGCCAAACAAAACTGCTTCTACCATTAAACAAAATCTACCCAACAAATATGCCAGCTCCCTTAGGAATATGTGACCGATCTTGTGTCCAAAGCCAGGAGGCTGAGGCAGAGGAACCAAAAGTTCAAAGCCATCCTCAGCAACTTAGAGACCTACCTCAAAATAAAAAACAATAAGGGCTGAGTATGTATCTCAGTAGTAGAATGCCCCTGGGCTTAATCCTAGTACACATACACAAAGCAACACTCCTCATGGCCCCGTGTGGTGTTCATACTTATATATTAATTCTGATCTTATACCCAAGATGCCTGACTAAAATAATCCCCTTCCTTTTAACAGGACTCAATGGTGTTGTCAAACTAATGTATCCTCCTCCTGATAAATTATATGTATGCACTTGAAAAGGACGTTTGTCCTGAGAATGTGAAAAAAAAAGTCTCAGCTGCTGCTAAGTATAGAAAATACTCCTTCCCTATGTAATTTTTATTTATCAGGAGATCTGACCTGTAAACAAAGAATGGCATATCTGAAACACAGAAGTCAGGAAATGACTTTCTAGACTTAAAGACGTGACATGAACCTCAAAACTCCCCACCTACCTTTCATACCAGAATTGCTCTTGAAATCTTTCATAGACAAAATCCAACAGGTCTCCTTTCTTCTGAAGCACTGGTGAAATCTGATCAAACTATAAAATAACACTGGACCCCAATGAAATTGAATAAAACTTCTTGATACAAATTCTTTGAAGCAATACTGATAATTAGTAGGGCGCAGAGGACATTAACTTATTTTCTGTTCCACTTTAGCCAAATTAGATTTTAAAAAATTACCACTATCACAAGGCTGCTTTTATGAATCCCTGCAGAAAAGTAATTTGGTTTTGCTTTGACAGATAACAGTCATCACTAAGGAATTGCATTTTACAGAAGGCAGCCTTAAACCGTTGAAATTTACTACTTGGGACACACACACACTCTCTCTCTTTCTCTCTCTCTCTCTCTCTCTCTCTCTCTCTCTCTCGTACACCTGAGTCTATTTTCCCACAAGAATGAGTGTTGTTTCTTGGTTTGGATTTAGAGTCACTAGGAAAAGAGCATAAAGAGTTTTTACATGAAGAAAGGAATGCAAAGAATGTGGGGCCTTCCTTAAATCTAATCTTATTACTCCCATAGTGTGTATGTAACAATAACATTAGTACTAAGAGCAGATGCAGTTGCAATATCCAAAGCAATGGTACAGAAGATGCACACAGCAGCTTTGCTCAGAAAGGCTTCAAGCCTGTCACACATATTATCTCATTCCACTTACAAAGCCCCTGCAAACTGTACAAGCATATTTATCTGCTGTGAGACATGTTTTATGGGAACCGATTTCCTTACCACTCTTTGCATATTTTGTTTAAAAACAGGGTCTGTTTTTAGCACACCTCCCCACCAGAGCCTCAACCCATAACTCATGCCACTGACTTCCTTGCAGGAGTCCGAAAAACAAAAACCAACCCTTAGCAATTATAGCAACCCGGAAACAAACAAACAAAAAAAAGCCTGAAACCCAGGTGATATAAAATAAATTCACGATGCTGCCTGAAAATTGCTTCTACCCAATCTGAAATTAAATAAATATACACATACACACTCTCCACAAAAGCCCTGCTGCACAATTTATTAATGAACAGTGAAAGGAAACAGAAGCCAAAAGTGGGTCAGAAGAAACTATTTAATCTAATAGTCTGGAAATTATATGGGAGGGAACAGATGGTTTCACAGACGTCAATGCTACCTAGAGGACCAGAGAGCGATTTTCTAGGAAAGAAAAATGTTTCCCTGCCCCATCACATGTACTATTTTCAGCAAAGGAGATGTCTATGTTCAACACAGGAAAGCTCTGAGCTTGGCAAGTTTACAAAAACTGGGGCAAGTGGCAGCTGTCCACACATGCCCAAGTTCACACTTGGCCTTCTAAATCGGAGCCAGAGGTCAAACTTAGGCCTCTTTTGAAATCAGGAACAAAAAGAATCCAGCACTGTATTCCAGTGGGATATTAACCAACACTCATGACCTTGATACTATGAAAAAGTGACCTTTAATGTGGCTCTCAACCCTCAGAGCCTCTGGGCAGCAGCGAGATAAGACGCACAGGCCACGGGGAGATGGCAGACTTCAGTGCGAGCTGCAGCTCCTCGAGGCAGGACCACCCTGTGACTAAGCCCCCTGCCCATCAAGCAGAGCTAAAAGCAGCACCTCCGGAGCCCTAAGTGTTAACTCAACTCAAGTAAATGAAATCGTGCTGCAAACCATTCAGCCCGAGACAACACTGAGTTGCTATTTATATCCCCACTACCTTTTTTATTTTGTCTGGCACTGCTGGGCCCCACCACCTTTGATTCACTGAAGCACCCAGGTAAGTTCTTCCTAGAGGAGCACAATCCAAGGGAGGGCTGTCACAGCCAGGGTTTTCAAATGACACATCAGAGCCTTGAAAATCTCAAAGCTGTACCTGGAAGACCTCTGATCCGGTCTGCACCGCTTAGGAGCAAAGGATTTTAAAAAGGGTAAAATCCCGTTGCATATTTGCTGCAGGACTGTGGCCAAGCTAGGTAACCTTATTGAGCCTCGTTTTTCCTCCTTTGTAAAATCAAGATCTTTATGAGGGTTAATTTATACTAAGCACAGTGCATGGCACCTTGGCTCTTATACTACTAATGGCAATAATATAATACCATTGTCATCATCCAAGCCTGTGACCACCATCATGGTGGGTCATCTGCAGTGTTCCCTTCCACGGGCAGAGGACAACAGCTTTTGAGCCATGAAGATTAAAGGCTTTAGGATGGGCTCAAGGTCTAGAGGTACAAAAAGTCAGCTCCCCCATATCAGACCATGGGGCCTCCTGCCTTATGCCACAATATCAAGATGCTTTAGACCTTCCTTCTATCCATCCACCTTCCCTCCTCCATGGTTTCTAACATTTTGCTTCAATGTGTGTTTGTTTTTACCGACAATTAAGAAAAAAAATGTCATCAACGTCAGTAACTCAGTTCTGCTGAAGGGCTGCAGACATTATGGAGAAATTTGTTATGTTCCAAAGCGGCAGGTATCGTATTTAGAGAGAGATAATAAATACCTCATTAAGAGATGGCAAAACAAACACTTCAGGGTCCTTGAGGCTCTATCTAAAGGAACCCCATGGTGAAACCCACTTTAAACCAAGAGTCCTCCAAGAGTAATGCAAATAACTACCCATCCCCCCAATCCTTTCCCTTCCTTTCCATGGCTTCTTATGTTGGGCTTCCCTGTGAAGGGGGGCCTCCACCTGCAGCCACCTGCAGCCACCTGCAGCCAGATGTCGATCCTAGCAGTGTCCTACTACATCACAGAGTGAAGCCAAGTCCATTAACACTCGCTCTACATTGTCAACCCCAGGTCATTGCTGTGGGGCTTGGTCAGACTCACTGGGAGCCAGCGCAGGAGTGGAAAAGGGCGGCTGGGAGTGGAGGGAACAGAGGTGGTGAGAGCCTAATTAAAACAAAGGCCTCCAGAGAAGAGCTAAAGAGGAGCCTGGCTCAGCCAACCCTGGCCAACAGGCCCACTTGGGAAGCTCTGTTAGAGCTGTGATGAGCCAGGAAAACGGAAAATAAAGGCCTGTCTAGACCCCCAGCCCAGTTGTTTTTGTTTTTTTTTTTTTTTTTTTTTTGCGGTACTGGGGATTGAACTCAGGAGCATTCTACCTCTGAGCTATACCCCTAGCCCTATTTTTTATTCTTTATTTTGAAACCGAGTCTCACTAAGTTGCAGTGTCTCACTAGGTAGCTGAGGCTGGCCTCGAACCCGGATCCTCCGGTCTCAGCCTCCTGAATGCTGGGATTACAAGCATGCGCCACCACGCCTGGCTCCCAGTTGTTTTCAAAACTATAAAAACATTAGAAGCACCCAAGGGGCTCGTCAGATTATGGAACCCCTGCCCCCAGAGTTTGTGATTCAGCAGGACTGGAGTGAGATTAAGGATTTTGCTTATTTTATTTTGATTTTGCAAGTACTGGGGATGGAACCCAGGGCCTCACACACGCTAGGCAAGCACTCTACCAGTGAGCTACATCCCCAGGCGAAAAACAAGTTTCCACCCACTGCTACTATGGAGATCAAACTGAGCACCACTGAGCTAGATCATGGGGAGCAAATTTCCCAGCAGACAAAAACATCGTCTCACTTGAGAACCCTGCATCTCAGGTGCATCTGAAACCCAGCTGTCTGCAGGCCATCCCCCATCTACCCAGGGCACCTTAAACCTTCGGTGGCTGTTCGCTAGCAAAGCCAGCGTCCTCTAACCAGCTCATTCCTGTCTACCTTTACCTTCCTCTCCCAGCAGTTAACCCAGGAACCATTCCTGCCCTGCATTTGTTATACAGTCCTCCACCACCCCTGGGCCTTCCTTCTCCTTTGAGGTCCAGGAAAATCTTCTCCTTCTCTGGACACCTCCCCTAAAATCCCAGCCCTGGGGGTGGCCTGTCTGCATGGATGGTGAATTTTTCACATCACCGATTGTACCAGGGCTTCCCGATGGCTGTACACTGGCATCACCTGTAGTTTCCAAAAGTACGGACAGTTGTGTCCCTTCCCCAAGATTAACTCAATTGGTCTAGTATGCAGCCTCTGGGCATGGGAATTTCTAAAGCAAATTTGAGAATCATGGTATCAATTTGTATTATTATTTTGGGGGACCATGGCCTGCGCTCCCACTTTAGGGAAATAAATAATATGTTGGTCATAATATGTAACTAGATATGTAAGTATTTACTGGACTTATTTTATACCCCCCCCAAAAAATCACACCAGCACCATCATTTGTACCATCTCTACTCAGGTAAAAGAAATTTGGACTCCACAACATCTTTTTTTGTCAGTCTGCTTTTTGTGGTACTAGGGACTGAACCCAGGGGCATTCTACCTCTACACTGCACCCCCAGCTCTATTTAATTTTTCATTTTAAAACAGGGTTCTGATAAATTGCTGAGGACCTTGCTAACTTGCTGATGCTAGCTTCAAATTTGTGATCTTCCTGTCTCAGCTTCCCACGTACTGGGATTACAGGCATGTACTACCACGCCCGGCTCCACATGGTCTTCTAAGGTTCCCAAATATGGTGCCCAGATGGCCTGAAACTGGTTACAAATGCAGATTCTCTGGCCTGAGTCAGAGACACTGAGGCTGGGGTCTGGGGGGTCTGTGTTTTAACAAGCCCTCTGGGTGATTCTCCCGGTGTTGACACTCAAGTTTGAGAACATGGCTTTAGGTAATGATTAATTAGTTCTAGAGGCCTGTAAGTCTCTTCTGGAGGTTAACATCTTCTGGAAGTGATTCCTTGGAACATGCCTATCACCTCCTTCACAATCTCTGAAATCAGAAGGGCTAACAGTGCTAGGATTTATAAATAAATTAGGCACTCAAGCTCTTAGCCAAAAAAAACACAAAAAACAAAAAACAAAACCAACCTTAAATTTCTTCATTTTCAGAACATGATAGAAATTGTGACCTCTCTTTTCAGATTAGTGTTTTTCCCAGCTGTGAAGGGAGCATTTAAGAAAACTTAAATACACCATCAGCAACTTCTGTAGTTGTGTTTATAACTAATATTACCCAGACTGGAAATTAAATACAAATTGGACCCTTCAGTGATTCATTGCACAATATGCATGTTTTGAATAGTGAATGTCACCCTGTGTTCTTATCACGACCACCCAAAATTTATATAAAGAGTTTAAGACTAACATGCCGGCATCTAAAATCCAAGTATGAGCCTGGTCAGCAAAATGTCAGAGAAAACATCCCAAAGGTCAGTGCTTACAGACCCCTTCGACAGGAAAACCACAAAGATGGGAATTTTAAAAATGTGGCCATGTGGCCTGATCCTACTAGAAATTGTAACATGTGTCGTGGGAATGTTTTATAAACAAAGATTTAAAAGGAAAAAAAGAAGACAGGCAATGGATCATAAAGGCTTTCAGACTTTTTCTGGTTGATGCTCTTCGATTTAGTTTAAATCCACAACAGTGTGCAGGAGACTCGGGTACCAAGGGAGCCAAAATGAAGGCTCTGATGTTCAGAAAGACAAGAAGATGTTCTGCGAACTTGGCGGTCTACAGTAGCAGAGTTACTTTTATAACCCCTCCAACTTCAACCTCTCGATGTATATTCCATACCAAGGAGGTAACGCCACCCACCTCGTATGATTGTTGTTAGCTTATTTAAAAGAGATCAACACAACGCTAAGTGCTGAATAACAGCTCTAATTATTAGATGTAAAAAAATTAAGCTACTAACTCACATACATTACTGTTGGAAATGTAAAATGGTACAACTACATTGGAAAACACTTATGTGGTGTTTTATAAAGATAAATACACATTTACCATATGTGTTAGCTTTGCATTGCTGAGATGAAATACCCAATAAACTCAACTTAGAGAAGGAAAGTTTTTTTTTGTTGTTGTTTTTTTTTTTTTTTTTTTTTTTTTTTTTGCGGTACTGGGGATTGAACTCAGGGGCATTCTACTTCCAAGCTACTATTTTTTATTCTTTATTTTGAAACCGAGTCTCACTAAGTTTCGGAGTGCCTCATTAGGCAGCTGAGGCTGGCTGTGAACCTGGATCCTCCGATCTCAGCCTCCCGAATGCTGGGATTACAAGCGTGCGCCACCACGCCCAGCAGTTGTTTTTTTGTTTTGCAGTACTAGGGATTGAATTCAGGGCCATTCTAGTCATCCTACCTCTGAGTATGCCCCCATCCCTATTTTTTTTTTTTTTAATTGAAACAGGGTTTCACTAATTCACCTGTGATCCTCCTGTCTCAGCCAACCAAGTACTAGGATTACAAACGTGCACCACCACAGCTGGCAGGAGAGGTTTATTCTGGCTCATGGTTTCAGAAGTTTGAGCCCATGTTCATTTGGTTCTGTTGGTTCTGGGCCTGGGGTGACAGAAGATCATGGTGACAAGTGTGTGGTGGAGCAAAGCTGCTCACTTCACCGCAGCCAGAGACAGGGAGACCGAGAGAAAGAGCAAGGGGCGGGGGCAGGACTTGCCCTTCAAAGGCATACCCAGAGCTCACGGGTGCCACCTGGGTCCCACCGCCTGAGGTTCCCACACCTCCGGCAGTCAGCTATAAACACATGAATGGATTAGGCCATCGATGAGGTCAGAGCCCTCCTGATCCGATCACTTCCCAAGAGCCCCACCTCTGAGCACTGCTGCACTGGGGCCCAAGCCTGCAACACGTGAGCCTTTGAGGAACATTCCAGATCTAAACCACAACTCCAAGCCACCCAACAATTCCACTCCTGACGTATTTACTCAACAGAAGTGAAAACATATGTCCGCCCAAAACTTGTTCACAAATGTTCACGGCAACTTTTTTCATAATAACCCCAAACTGGAAATAGCCCAAGTGTTCAATGGGACAGGGATTAATCAAGTTGTAATGTAGCTAAACAATGGAATATTAGTCAGAAACAAAAAGGCTCTTGATACATACAACATCATGGACAAATCAAAAAAACATCATGCTAGCCGGGCGTGGTGGCGCACGTTTGTAATCCCAGCATTCGGGAGGCTGAGACTGGAGGATCTGGGTTCGCAGCCAGCCTCAGCTACCTAGTGAGGCACTCTGTAACTTAGTGAGACTCGGTTTCAAAATAAAGAATAAAAAATAGGGCTGGGGGTATAGCTCAGAGGTAGAATGCCCCTGAGTTCAACCCCCAGTACCGCAAAAAAAAAAAAAAAAAAAAAAAAAAAACCACATCATGCTGAATTAAAAGAAGCCAGACACAAAAGAATACATACTGGATTTACATGTTATTATACATACTGGATTTATATGTTATTCAAAAAGAAGCAAAAGGAAGTATTACAGTAGTCTGGGGTGGGGACTCTATGCTGAGGGAGCTTTCTGGGGTGATAGGAAAGTTCTGTATCTGGGGTGTGGTGGTGGATCTGCAGAGGTTGATATTTATCAACACTCATCAACATATGTACCTAATATGGACATATTTCATTGTATACAGATTACTCCTCAATACATTTGTTCTGGGATACCACACAACAAGACTCACGGTTAGCACTGAGCTCTCTCTCGCACGCACAGGTCAAAGTCTGTGTGCAGAGCGTAAAAACACTGGATTCTGGTCCCATTTAGTACTCACTACCTGTCAAAGCAACTTCCTCATCTGAAAATAAATAAGTAAAAAGAAAGAAATAATGCCTTTCCTCCAGCCCTTGGGGCTGCTACGATTGCATGAGAACATTATTTGAAAACACTCGCTCAGGGCAGAATCAGAGCATCTGCACGACATTCATGCCATCCACCCAGGTGCCAGCAAACCCACCTCCTCTACCCTCCACTCCCCACTCGTCTCCCTCGAGGCCGTCCCCAGGGCCACCTCCTGACCTCGCCTGACCCACTTGCTTCTCTTACCTCCAGGGCCACCCTCTTGGCTGAGACCACCTTCGCCTTGCCCAATGACTACAGTGACTTTCACATGGTTTTCCCTCCCTCCCCTAGTCTTGCCCCTTCCATCCTCCTTCATCCTAAACCCAGAGAGATCTTTCTAGAATTCCAATTTGATCACGTCATTCACCCTTTCCCCACCTTAAAAACCGTCAGTGCTCTAGGAAGAGCCGAGACTCCTTAGCCCAACACCTAAGACCTTTTGTCATCTGCCCCTCTCCCCCTTACTTCTCCCAAAGACCACACTCCAACCAAACTGAACCACCTGTAGCTTCCCATGCATGGAATACTATCCCTAGGTTTTGGTCCCTCCCGCAGGCTGTCCCCTCTGCCTGGAAATATTAACTCCTTCCACCCTCTTCTTTCTTCTGCCCATCTTTTGCCTGGCTAACTCCAGATATACCTGCAGGTCTCACGCCTTATTCTTCTCCCTCAGTACTGGGCTACCACTGTCCCCTCTGTCCCCATTCCTCTAGCACTGTACTCTCGAAACCAATCAAGAGTAGCAGACCAGATTAGTGCTATAAGCTAAATCATGCCACCCCAAATTTCTATGTTGAAGCCCTAGCACCAATGTGACTGTACTTGGGCTAAGAAATTAAGTCAAAAGAGCTCATCGAGGTGGGGTGCTAATCCACCAGGATGAGTGTTCTTATGAGACGCAAGTGCCCAGGTGCTCTCTTTTTCTTTCTCCCTCCCTCCCGCTACCCCTCTGGATCTCGCTCTCCTCCATGAAAAGACACAGTGGAAAGGCTGCTATCTGCAAGCCTGGAAGGGAGCCCTTCTCAGGACTCAGCCATGCCAGCATCTCCATCTCCCGTCTAGAGACCTCCAGCCTCAAGCTGTGAGAAAATAAACATCTGTTGTTTAAGTTACTCAGTCTGTGGTGTGTCGTTACAACAGCCCACGCTGACTAAGGCCACTGAGAACATCTCCTGTCTGGTTTGTCCTTAAGTCTCCAGAATACAACTTCTGGCCCAAGGTCAACCTTGGAGAGAATATATATGGAATTATCACTGTTCTATGGTTGTCATAAATCCAAGGGCAAACATATGTGATAAAGGGGTAGATTATTCTGAATTAGAAATGCTATTATTTCTGACCTGGAACCAAGTTTTCCTCCCTTAAACACAGAACAGTGCTGCCCCATAGAACTTTCCGGTAGGATGGAAATGTTCCCTATCTGCATTGTCCAATATGGTGGCTACCGGGCTCATGTGGCTACTGAGCACTTGAAATGTGGCTACTGTCAGGGAGGAAATGAACTTTTAATTTCATTTATGTGCAATTCATTGTTCCATTTAAAGAACCATGTGGCTGGGGGGGTCCTGTACTGCACCGAGCAGTACCAGACAGTTCGAGCCAGGCTGAGCCCCTGGCCACTGGCCTCATCACACAGATCGCTCACCGTGCCAACTGTCCTCAGCACCAAGTGTACACAACACAGTGGATTCTCACAGGGCCGACACAGGTAGCTTTCAAGTGATATTAGAGTGGCCTGGCACAGAGAAGCTGGCAAAACACACACATAAAAGGAATAATGAGGCACCGTTTTGCAGAGATTGCGATGCTTTATGGGCCTCCGTCTGCGACAAAGCCCATCAAAGGGCAGGTTCATCCCTCGGTGACCAGACTTAATTGAAAATTTAAGGCCCAATCACATCACCCAGAATTGAGATTTTTTGGCAGCTTATGCAGTTAGCTGTGAGATTCCTGCTGCTTTTCGCCTCTGCCAACCCTACAAGTGAGGCTGCATGTTCCAATATCATCCACAATGGCACTGAGATTTAAGCAAGGGACAAACAAAAGCGTGTTAACTCTAATCCTGGTTTTTAAAGGTGCTGCACACGGTCTCCTTCTTGCCTAAGCCACCGGGTAGACGCGGGCCAACACCCTTTCCCCAACTTGTATTTGCTCGAGAGTCACATGGGCATTCTCTCTATGAAAAATAAGCATATCAAGTACCACTTAAAATTTTCCTATGGAAGATTATGCCAAAACCTTACAAAAACAGGAATATTCTCATGCTCCTCTCTATATAATAACACCAGTTTCTAACAAGAATTGTTCTAGCTGATATTAATGCCTATTTTTCTAGCGTCTTGAAAGGTAGATCTAGAGATCTTACATCTTTGGGCAAGTTACTCTCCTTCTCTGTGCATCTGTTTCCTCACTGTGTTACTGCAAGGATAAAATGACATAAGAAGCCCTGCAAAGATGAATTTGCATAGCAACTTAATTTGTAATGGCCCCAAGCTGGAAACAATCTAAATTTCCATCAACAGGTGAGTGGATAAACAAAGTGGTATGCGTGGATTCCTGCTCAGCCATACAACAGGGATGAACACACACGACATAAACAAACCTCCAAGTGAGCACAGAAGGCGAGACCAAAAGGAGTCCACGCTGTGTGCTTCCACTTATATACAATTCTAGAAAATAAAGTCAGTGACAGAGAAACTAAAAGAAAGCAAAACAGTCTGGGGATGGAGGATTGGAAAAAGGAGGGGATGACAAAGGAGCATAAGGGACTATAAAAATGTACTGCCTCTTGGTGTGGTGATATAGTTCACGTATCTGAACACTCTAAATACACGCCCTACAGTGCACCCCATTATACTTCAATAATGTTGGGGGGAAATTAGGAAAAAATGGGATCAGGAATACAATTTTCCCATCACAACACTTGGCACATAGCAAGGACTCAACAATGTTAACTCCACTCTGGAGACTGGAGAATGAGCTCGTTAGAAAAGCTGGAGATGCTGCCAGGGAAATGAGTGAGCACACGTCACACGTACTTCTTGGTGTACTAGGACCCAACTACTTAGGATGGCTCCTCACAGGTAGAAAGTGTGAACATGGAAGATGAACACACAGATGAATGGGGCGTAGTGTTAGCCCTGAAGGAAACACAAATAAGTTTAATAGACAATGTGATGAAAGTGTGATAAGGATGGTACTGACAAGCTACAGGTGTGCAGAAGAGAGTATTTCTGATGGGATGGCTGTCAAGAAGGAACGACTTCGGGTGGGTGGGATCCTAGCAAGCAGTGAGGGGTAGAGACCTTGCAGAAGCAGGGAAACTGGGACAGCAGAGTCCTGAGGGAGCAGGCAAGGTCATGGCCATGGCACACCGTCCTCCAGGGAATGAGCAGGACAGAGTCTGCAAAGGGCAGAGCCAAGCTGCAGACAGTCCTGAGCACCAGCTTGAGCCTCAACTTCATCTGCCCAGGGAACCTGCCAGAGTTGAGCATGATCAGATGTGTGTCTTACACAAACAGGTCCTGTCTAGAGGGCAATTTGGCAATTTATCAAGAGTCCTGACATTCGCATTCTTCAACTTGGCAATTCCTGAGGAAATAATCAGAAATGTACACAAAGATTTATGTACAACATTGCTTATCACAACATTATTTATAATAGCCCAGAGCCCAAAATAACTTAAATGTCCAATAAGAGGGGACTGCTAAATAAATTATAGCACACTGTGTGATTAAATCACATATAGCCATTAAATCATACTCTCAGAGCCCGTGGATGACAGGGTGCATGCCTCTATATAAAGTTAAGTCACAAAAAGGCAGGATGCAAAAATAAATGTTGAGGATCCATTTGACAAATATTTATCAGTTAACTATTAAGTGCCAGGCACCGTCCTAAGCACTGAAAGTACAGCCGAAAATAAAAAAAGACTCCATCCCTGTGCTCATGGGAAGGGATTCTACCTTTCATGAAGGAAGGCAGACAGCAAACAAAGAAGCAACCCACAATAAGCAAAATATATAGTACCTTAGATGGTAAGAACTTTGTGCTATGGAGGAAATCAAGAAGAGAATGAGATGGGGAGCTGCAGTGGAGATAGAAATTTCAAATAGGTGGTCAGGAAAAGCTTCAGAGAGAAGGGGTTTAAGAAGATGAAGCAAAGGGGTCTCTGGAGCGGACCTGCAGGCAGCACAAAAGCCCTAGGGAGACCAAGAGGTCCAGAAAGAGCGAGGCCAAAGAAGCAGAACGCAAAAGACAAGCAGCAGAAGAACGAGGTTAGAGGGAACTGATGCTACCCAGGGGGAGGTGGGAGCCACAGGAGGGCTTTGAGCAGAGGAGCTATATGATCCTTAGAGGGGCAGGGGCAGGGGCAGGGAGGGAGGCCAGATGGGATTTCCCCAGTGTTGTCCTAGATCAATATAATGGATATATGTTCATTTTATAACCAGAAAAAAAAAAAAAGATGATGCAATCAATGAGCACATGGTGCAGAAATGCAGGGTGGATGCTTCTACCAGAGCACAAGAAAACAGGGAAACAAGAAGGTTAGGGAAATTATTTGGATGGTGAGACAAAGAATGACGTGTGTTCATGGAACTTTATTATGAGCAAAGTCACTCTTCTTAATAATAAAAGAAACAACAAACATTCAAAAAATGTAAGAGAAAAAGAATTCCCCCATGATCCTGGCATGGTAACGATCAATATTCAACATCTTGGCATATTTCCCTCCAGTCCTTTTCCCTACATGTGCTTTTGCTTTTTCCTTAATCTTCCTTCAATGCCCAGCACGGTGTAGGCACTCAATAGCCACTGACCAAATAAATGGATGATCAAATGCTCAAATCACTTGTGTTGTGCTGGTTACGTGAGCGGCATTTTCAGACGTGGTATTCACAGGCTTGGGTGATGAAAGGTAACTGTGGGCAGGGAGAAGCTGTGGTCATAGAGGACTAAGGTGTCAGGTGTGGCTGCGCAAGAGAACGGCAGTTACATTGTTCTAAAGGACATTAGAAGGAAACAATTTTGTGAGGAAGATCCTGTTTGGTTTTGCTGACGTGGAGGGGTGCACGGGTGGCCCTGCAGAGACGGCAGCCCAACTGCCCTCCTCTCTCGGGACTCAAGAAGTAGCGCAGCCTCAGCATCGGGATGGTGGCAACAGAGGAAGAGTGGGGAAGGAGTACGGAGAGGAGGAAGAGAAGGAGGAATACTAGAAGCCCCTACTGGGTACTTCACGCACATTCCCTCTTCTACTTTTCACAGCTGCCCTGTGACATGGACACTCACATGCTCATTTTGGAGATGGGGACACCGGGGCCTGAGAGGCTTACTGTCTTGCTGAGTGACTCCAAAGCAGAGCTAGGACAAAACTCACAAACCTGAGGCTTTTCCCATTCATTCTCCTCTATGCTCCTAGAAGCCTAAAGTATACCCAGAAGCTCAGGGAGGCAGTATTTTAAGATGTCTTTTGTGTTACAGCCTAGGTTTCGCTCTGAACTTCCTGGGTCCCAAAAGAAAGAGTGCTACCTTCCTTTTTCCAAATACACTATCATCCAACTGATGTTATAACCTGTTGAGCTCTCTTTTCCCACCATGCATTTGAGTCTCTTCTCTCTCTCTGATCATAAACAGCTCCAGGAAGCCAGGATGTACCTCACAACCCTCTCCTCCCCGCCCAGAACCAGCCCAACTCCACACAGTCTGGGCTCAGCACATGCTCTGGGATGATAACCTTGGCCATCACGTATCAGTCACCCCAGGGCCACTCTCTGTTCCCTCAGACCTTGGACACTGGTTGTAGTAAGTGGTCCAGATCCCTCTGACTCAGGCATGCTAAAGCCAAGTCCAGATGGACAAGCAGGTGACAACAGGCAGATGAACTTGGGCAGAAGGGAAGATTGATACAAGGAGATAAAGCAAACTTCCTTTTCCATGGGGCTTGCTGCTAGAGTCTGCAAACTGGTGGGAAAATGGGCCAAATTCAGCCTATTTGTGTGTTATGTTGGTTCACAGATGGCTCCAGTTTGTTGTAATTTTAATTAGCTACTATATTTTAAAAAGTGAGAGGTTTCATATAAAAATTTGGATTTCTGTAAGCTTCTTCCTTTAGATGGGCCTGCCCCTTTCTGGTTCCTCACACCCCGCCCTCTTTCCTCTTACACTCCAGCCAGAGACCCCACCAGGGACTGGCTGGGTCCAGGCTCTGCAGGTCACGGGGAAGCCGGGGCTGGGGGGTACTCACCAGCACTCAGGGTCGTAAACTCCAGGAAGCGGTACTCATAGGCCACATCTACCTTGGTTTCCACCTGAGGCCTCTTCAAAGTTGAATAAATATTCCCGGGCCGTTTCTCATCCCGTTTCTCGAACTTGTTCAATCCACAACCCATTTTAGCAGCTGCCCACAAAAGGAAAAGAAAAAAGGGAAGAGGGTTGTTTTTTATTTTTTATTTTTTCCAGAGATTTTATCTGCAAACACCATAGCATAAAAGACCCTAATTTTCAGCCTGTATGAAATCGAGAGTGTAATTTAATACAGGTCCTAAACACAGAAGAGTCTGCTCAGTACCCAGGCTGCTGTCTCCTTCTATTAGGACACCATTACCAGCCATTCTGGGATTTTTAAATGACACCCAAAGCATACCTGTTTTATATCTTTTTTCCCCTATCTGAGGAAAATAATACCTCAGAGTGCCTCAGTTCCACTATACTCTGTACACATGATTAAAAAATGGGATCTGAAAAGCAATACTGCGCATTATGATATCAGCCCATCTGCAGAAAAACGAGATGTCATCTTCCCTGCAGCCAATAAGAGAGAATAATAAGTTGTTGTTACAATTTCTAAACTCTAGAGTCCTTTCTACTCTCGACAGTAATTATTTAGACAGGAATTTGGATTCATAAAACATCTCTAAAAGTAAATGGCGATATTTTTATGGGCCTTGCTAAAAGTCCCCCTTTTCTTTTTAGCCCAAACCGCAAGAAATAATAGTTATCCTTCCCCGCTCTTAGAATCATTTCAGACCAAAATGAAAATTGACTGGACACTAATAGCAGGGCCAGAGAGATGGGAAGCAGAAACCCACGTGCATTAGAGGGAAGATCTGTAGCTTCGGTTTGAAAAGAAAATGGGGAAATATTAAAATACTGTGCATATCATGGTGGGCAGAGCTTCTACTCTTCCAAGGAATTCAAAACAATGAAGGCTCTCTGTTTATTTAGGCAGAATGACATTCATGAAATGACTTTTTATCTACTCCCCAGACTTGGGCAGGAGAAATTTTCCTTTTGTGTACTGAGCGTGAGCAATCCTTCCCTTCTCTCTGGGGTACCAGGGCTGCCATCGGAACATATTTCATGAAAATATTAACTGGCCAAGAATATCACACACAGAAACATGGTGACTGCTTCCTTTCAGAGATAAGAATTTCCTTTCGCTCAATCCATTCACAAGGTACCCGGCTTCCTAAGGCAATTTGGCAAGTTCTAGAAAAAACAAACTGAACCTCAAAAAAGCAACGTGGGCAGGGGGAGTGGAAGGAGGTGGGCGGGGCAGTGACAACCGGGCTATACTTTGCAGTAATTAAAAAAAAGTCTGAAAGAATGGATGAGAACAGGAAGGCTTACTTATGCCTTAATAAGGGAACATTAGTGTCCAAAGGGCCAGCACAGACATGATTTATGTGCAGTCTGCATGGACTGATTACTTGTAAAATACTCTGTAGTTCTGCAGATATAATAGCAGATGCCTACAGAGGCTGCATATTTAACTGCCAAAAGAGCAAGCCGACTGGCCTCCACCAGGGGAAAGCAGAAAGGAAACGGACAGGGAGACTCCTAAGTGCTGGGAACGGGTAACCACGGTGAGACGGTGTTCACCATGCCAAGACGGTGTTCACCACGCCAGGACTGCAAATAGCCCAAAGGCTCACCAGGTTGCTCATTTGGGCAGATTTCCTGCATGCCTACTATGGAGAAAGCACCATCGGGCATTTATGCAGAAGGGTCTTTGCCCTCAAGGGGCTTAAGCTGGTGGAAGAGGTGGGACACTCAAATTATAACAGAAGATCAGCTTTAGTACACGAATTTGGAACATGACTATGTAAAGATGGAGCAAAAGCCCAGCAAGAGCAAAGGCATGGAGGGAGGAAAGCCTGCTATAAGGGGAAGGGCCAGTTGAGAGCAGAGGGCCAGGGCCACTGCTCACCCACTGGTGTCCCCTCCTCTGAGGAATGCAGCCCTGCCCCAGCCCTGGCTTCTGAGTGGAGCAAGGGCTGCATTTAAGCTCCTACTTACCCCTTTGTGAGCAACCTTTATAACCATATGTGGCAGTGCTGCATTAGTAGGGAAAAGTGAAGCAAAGCAGAAGATTTCAAAAGTAATCATGAGAAGCTAATCACATACAGAAACATGGAAAGAGAGGTAGAGATTCTTAAATAGATTGGGGTTTAGTTCAGCGGTAGAGCACTTGCCTTGCCTGCCACCAACCCTAAGTTCAATCATAAACATTGCCCCTCCATTTTTTTTCTTAAGTAGGACACAATAGGTCTAACTATGAAAGGTAAATCTTCATAGAGTGGCATAGATTAAGGTTAAATTTTTTCTGTTCCTCAAAATACACCTTAAAGAGAGAGAAGGCAATCCCAAGCCTGGGAGAAGCTGCAGTACATTTAACTAATGGCCTGCTGGTCAGCCAGATCTCCAAGAAAGGGAAAAACCCTGATATGCAGCATTTGCCAATTTCTGCCATGTAAATACCCCAGATTCCAAACTATCAATGTGATGTCACTGAAGCAGGGTTGAGAAGAGATGCCATCAGCTCTGGTGAGCCAGTGCGAGCTGGCTCTCAAAACACTCCTACAGAACAGTAAGGAAAAGACAGACTAGCAGACAGCAGATCGGTGAAATGCCTGAACAAGCACGTCACAGTGAGGAGGGACTGGACACATGACCAAGAAGCAGACCAAAAGAAGCTCGGCTTCATTGCTCATCAGGGAAACGGAAAGAGGACCACCATGAGACACAACACGCATCTCTATCAGAAGAGCTACAACGTTTTGGAAGCTGATGATACAGATCAAGCGTCCCAATCTAAAAGTCTAAAATCAGAAATGCTGCAAAATCCAAAACTTTTTGAGAATTGATACTCAAAGAGCTCAAATTTCAGAACATTTCAGAATTCAGATTTTCAGATTAGTGGGATGGGAGGCTCAACCGGTAAAGTCTATGCAAATATTCCAAAATCTGAAAAACACTGAAATCTGAATGGCTGCACACCCCTCACCCAAACATTCAGTGGGTATTGCCACAGAAGCACATCTCTCTCAGGGGTCAAGGTTTCTTCTAGTAAGGTGGAAAATAAATGGTAAGTGAGATGGTTTTTAGATGTAGTTCCAAAATCCATTGACACTCCTCTCTTTGAGAGGTGGGATAGCTGTCACCTTCCCAGAGTCTGGGCTCTGAGATTGTTTGACCAATAGAACACGACAGGACAGTGTGTCATTTTCTGGACCCAAGGTTTAAAAAACTGGATGCATCCACTTTCTTGGGATGGCTGCTCATAGAATCCAGCCACCATGCCATGAGGAAGCTCAAGCAGCTCCAAAAAGAGGTCCACTGGCAGGTGAACCCACATACAGTGTAGCCAGCACCAACCTGCCTACCATTGTGCCAGCTAGCCACCATGCAGCAGATCTGCTACAGGGAAGCCACTGACACCATGTGGAGCAATGACAAACTGTTTCCAGCAGGCCCTGCCCAAACTCCAGACTCCTGAGCAAAAGAAGCCACTGTTTTCAGCCTCTAGGTTTCAAGTGGTTGATTTATATAGTAGGTAATTAATATACCAAGTTAGCTCAAAATCACCATGGTCTGCCATCTCTTGGTTGAGCATCAGGTGAAGCTGGCCTGCATGTTGGGGTCCTGGCTTAGACATTCACCCTTAAAAGAACACTGGGGTTGTTTCCAGTTTGAGTTGATTATAAACATTCACACAGGGATTTTTATGTGGACATAGATTTTCACTAGTCTAGAACAAATACCTAGGAATGGGGCTGAGGGTGCTATGTTAGGGAAAGGGGCGCTGTATATAAACAATGCATCTCTTTACACATGAAGCGTGGCCAGGTGCTGCCACCACTGGAGACCTGGTGTGACCCATGGACTAGATGAGACACCGATAAACTAGCTCTCCACCTCCTGCCCACACTGGGGCACCAGGGGACCAGGAGGGTGTGGTAGCAGCTATTACTGGCTATTTTTCCTTCTGTTGTTGCTTGTTTTTTTTTTTTGTTTTGTTTTGTTTTATAAAGGACACATGCTGCCGGGCGTGGTGGCGCACGCTTGTAATCCCAGCATTCGGGAGGCTGAGACCAGAGGATCCGGGTTCGCGGCCAGCCTCAGCTACCTAGTGAGGCACTCTGCAACTTAGTGAGACCCTGTTTCAAAATAAAGAATAAAAAATAGGGCTGGGGGTATAGCTCGGAGGTAGAATGCCCCTGAGTTCAATCCCCAGTACCTCAAAAAAAAAATAAAATAAAATAAAGGACACATGCTAAAAATCACATGTGTCTGGTGACACTCCCCAGTACTTTACCTGTGGTCCATCACACTCCTGTAGCTCGCCTCTCCAAATCCCTATGGTCACCTCACATTGACACCTAAAGTAAATCAGGCTACTTGTTTTGTGCCTAAATTGACTGCTGGGTTAGCTTTGATGGACAGTTATACATGAGTTTGGTTTTCTTTTTATGTCTTTGTCTTCTCAACAGACATCCCTGCAACTGCATGTATGGGTCTCCCTAGAACCGAGGGAACCAAGAAGGACCTTCCAATAGGTCTCTGGAGTAGAGGAAAAAGAAAAGGTCTTTCCCCATGCCTATGTGAAAACAGCCAAAATATACATCTAGCTCTCTAGCAAAAATTGGTTAAGAATAATTAGGAACTAGATGCTTTCTAGGGAGTAATCTGAGGAAGGTTCTGAGACTAACTGCAAGGAGAGAATGTTAGACATTGCAAATGACCAGGAAGCAAACATCCCTCATGCGTGACATCCTGGGTAATCAATTCTTTCTGAATGATATCTAAAGTCAGCTCTATCTTTGGTACATAGTGGACAAGCTTCATGCAGGAGCTATTAGCTCCACGAGGGAGGAAACTCATCTTCCAAATTCATCCATCCATTCATTTAACACACATTTAAGGTCTGCTCTGGGTCAGACAGTCAGTGAACATAAAAACTGGGAAGGCTGGGCATGGTGGTGCGTGCTTGTAATCCCAGTACTTGGAAGGCCGACACAGGAGGCTCACAGGTTCGAGGTTCACTCAGCTACTTAGTGAGACCCTCCGCAACCTAGTGAGACCCTGTTTCAAAATAAAGAATAAAAAATAGGACTAGGGGTATAGCTTGGGGCTAGAATGCCCCTGGGTTCAATCTCCAGTACTGCAAAAACAACAAGGTCAGGCACTACCCTCATGAAGTCACAGATGAAAGGGGACAGACAACATGCAGATTCACCTGGCTCAGCGAGGCTGGCTATTCTAGAAGTCTGGACAGAGCAGCAGACATTCAGAAAAAATTGCTGTTATATCAAACATCGACCACATCACCATGGACTTGGCTTCAGATGGAGCTGAACAGCAATGGGACACAGTGTCCCTTGTCATTTTAAGTGTTAAAATGTTGAAATTATTATTTTAAAAGTATTTCTAATTTGTTTCTGAAATGCTTCCCAAGATGCCCGTAAGACACTGGAAAATCACTTCAAAAGGATCTCCTTCTTATAAGATTACTCGGAGTTTATAAAAGCCTCAGCTTAAAAGTTCATTTTTGCTATCAACTAAGCATGCGCACATTTAAATAGTGGGGGCAATACACGTAGTTATATTTTCAAATACAAATTAGTTTCATTAAGAGTGAGCCCTCATTTACCACACTTGCCACTAATCTGAGGCAGCCTGTAAAGCTAATTTTAACAAATGCCAACAGCTCATGACAAGCAACCAGAGATGGAGCAATTATATGAAATGATGCTGGATCAGCTGGCAAGCTGACTTTTTATTTCTACAGTCAAATACCATATCTGAAGTCTCAAACATGTTTATTACATCATTCAGTCACTCAAAGTAAGAACTGATAATCCTAATTAAGAAGTCTTTGCATAGCAACATCTCTCTCCATCCAGAAATGTAAATGAAAACTCAGTCAACTATTCATTTGGTGTCAAATTCTGATATCCTGCAAACAACGCCTAAGAAACCCAAGGATAACTAAAATGTACCCGTTGAAAGCATTCATGGTCCAATGCCAAGTATAAAGAACAATCTATTTAAAACAGTATTATTGTATGGTACCAATTTTTTAAAGTGTGTATGTTATATTTACATAGGAAATCCACATCCTGTATTAATTAGCAGGACACAGACCACAAGTTAAGAACGTTCCTGAGTCACGAGACCATGGGTGACATTTTCAGGTTTTCGATATTGAGCATGCATTACTTCCAAAGTTTAAAACAATGTCACTCAGTGATCTTCCTGCTATTTACACCCTGTGTGGTCTCCTACCACACTGAGTAGGGCTGACCTGAGTAGCCAATAGAGTATTGCGGAAAAGATGGACATGATTTCCAAGGTAAGGTTCTACTTTGCCCTCTTCTGGATCACTCTCCCTCGGCACAACCAGCCATGTTGTAAGAACACTCATCAGCCCTAGGCACAGTCCCCATGGCAACAGCCAGCATTAACTTGACATCCATGTGCAAGTGGCTCCTTGTGTTCCAGAAGGGCCTCTTCCCACCCGGCAACTCCTGCCCTGTGAGGACAGAACCCGGGGCGCCACACACACCAGGCAAACACTCTACCACTGGGTCACAGCACACCCAGCACACATCTTGGCTGCAGCCTCGGGAAAGACCTGAGTCAGAACTACCTGGCTAACAGTCACAGAAAGTGAAGGGACATATGTTTTCTCTAATATGCATAAGCTAGGGAGTAACTGGGATACCAGAGGGATTCCAGATAATGGAGGAGAAACCTCAGTGGAGACAGGGAAGTGGTCTAAGGGAAGGGGAGGGGGAAGACAGGTTCATTAATGGAAATACTAACATTGACTGTGTGTACATATGTGAAAATTCCAATGTCAGTCTCAGTACTCTGTATGGGAAGTGGGGAGATGGGGAGGAGGGGGGGCACCAAGTGCTGTGTGCATTTATGTCATTGTCAACATGATTTACACTGTGATGGGAGACCATAATGCACCAATAAAAGCACATTAAAAAATTCAAAATGAATAAGTAAATTTCAAAAAAAGAACTACCCGACTAAGCCACTCTGGATTCCAGATTCACAGAAACCAAGTAAGATAATGAATGTTTATTGTTTGAAGTCTCTGAGTTTGGGGCTAATTTGCTATCCAGTGATCAGTGATTGATATCAGCAGTTTATGTTAAAGTCATCCTCCTCTATGAGAAGCTGCACTGTGGAGCGATTGAGAGCAGATTTTTTCAGCTGCCAAGTTTGATAGTAATCTGTTATACAGCAAAAGATAACTAATACAAGTGGTGTTTACATTATGAAAATAAAACACTTGCTTACCACTACTACCCTGCCCCCACAACCTGCCAACGTCTCGGAGGGGGATCTTGAGTACATTCTGGCTCTGTTGCTGTCTCCAACACAGCAAAAACAGCTCTGTCTCAGAAGAACTTGCTACTCAAACTGTGGACCTTGGACCAGCATCACTGGAGACCTTGTTAGAAACACAGGATCTCAGAACCCACCCCAGACCTGCTGTCTATCCACAAGTGATTAATTAAAGTTTGGCCCAATCTTGCTACACACTGGGATCGTGGGAGAGCTGCAAAAAGTCCTGATGTCTGTGTATTCAGAGTGGGGCCTGAGCACCAGTATTTTTAAACCTCTAGGTGCCTTAGTATGTAGCCAAGGTTGAGACTGAGTCTTTTCCCCCTCCCATCCCTCTCCAATTCCCTGGCAGCCAAGGCTCAGCAGGGCCCAGGATCTTTCCTGAGTCTCACATTCTGGGAACCACAGCCCAAAGCTAGCTCTGTCCCTTAGCTGCCCACCCCCAATCTCTTGAATCTCTTTCTACCTCCTACGCCCCTTCCCAGGTTCCTCTGCCATCCTCCCAAACACAGGCATGCCCCTGAATTTCTGTCCTCAGCCCTCCTCCTGTCTTACTTTTCTAAAATGATTTTAATTATAAACCTCTTCAAACATATGGAAAGTACAGAAAATGAGACATCCATGTGCCCACCACCTGGCTTTAACACATGCTTAGGCTTTACCTTATTTGCTTCCCATCTTTTTATTTTTTGCAGAAATAAGACTTGGACACAGCCCCTCTGCCCTTCCCCATCTCTGTAGCCTGCTATCCCTGCATATTCTTTTTCCATCTACATATGACGCCCAGAACAACATATAGCAGAGATTATGGAACATTCTCAGTGGACAGCACCCTTAGCATCTCAGTAGGTTTTTCATGGTACCTCCTAGACTGCAAGAATGCCTAATGGTCCCATTTATTACGTACTGACATCTAAGCAATGTAGTATTTGTGTATAGCCTGATAGCACCTCAGAATCTTGAAAAATAGATACATAAATTGAAAGAAAGTTTTTTCTTCCCTTCTTAAATAATCAAGAATACTTATTAATGACTTACCAGAAACTACACACCGCACAGCTTCTTGTGCTTTGAAATAACATTGGACATCACCACTCTCATTTCCTGTTCCACAGTGATTTTTTTAGCAACCACCCAAAATCCCACTTTGCAAAGATATAACATCAGCTAGAAGAATGTGATGCCAACCTACCATTTGAGGACCATCCAAAATCTTCCTCAAATCTGACTTCTCCTCACCCATCTAATTTTTATTACAGATTTTTGCCAGATTAACTATTCTGCACCACATAAGTCAGAAAGTATAATCACATCCTCCACTGTCCAGCCTGGAGTCTGAGCTCAATCTCACTCCAAACTCTCTTCTCTCCAGTCCTATCTCCCAGTGTTGATCCTAGAGACAAGTCAGACTAGGTCCCACTGCAATCTGTCCCAGAACTGTCCAAACACCATGTGTTCACCTCCAGTGGGACCTCCACCCGACAGTCCCTTCCCTTCCTTCTGGACCCTCTCGATTAGTCAGGGTTCCCAGAGAGACAAAACCAACAGGTGTATGTGTGTGTGCGTGTGCGTGTGCATGTGTGTGAGTGTGTGTGTGTGTGTGTGTGTGTGTGTGTGTGTATAGATAGACAGATGAGAGATCAGTAGATAGACGATAGATAAAAAAAAAATATTTTAAGGAATAGGCTCATTTGATTGCAAGAATCAGCAAGCTCAAACTCTCCAGTGCAGGCCAGAAACCCACAGATCCATGAAGAGATGACATTGCAGTCTTGTGTCCAAAGACTGTCTGTAGTCAGAATTCTTTCTTCCTTGGGGTCCTCAGTATTTTCTAAGGACCTTCAACTGATTGGATGAAGCCCCCTCCCCCATCTACATTACAGAGGGTAATTTACTTTGCTTAAAGTCTGCTGATTTAAATATTAATCACATTTAAAAAGCAACATGAAGCTGGGCATGGTGGCACATGCCTGTAATTCCAGTACTTGGGAGACTGAGACAGGAGGAGCACAGGTTGGAGATCAGCCTCTGCAACTTAGTGAGACTCTCACAACCCTGTTTCGAAATAAGAAATAGGGGTAGAGCTGTAGCTCAGAGGCAGAATGCCCCTGGGTTTCATCTCTGGAACTTAAAGAAATAAAGGAATAAAAAGCAACACAAAGTCTGGCATTTGACCAAAAACTGGCCACCAGAGCCTAGCCAAGTTGACACCACAATTAACCATCACATTCCACTTCAAGGCTGGGCTCTAGTAGGACTGCCTAAGACAATCGCTCATTCAACAAATATGTACTGAGTACTTACTATACACAAGGCCTGGTTCTAAATGCTGGTCATACAAAAGTAAAACCAAAGAGACAAATAATAATAATAACAATAATAATAATAATAACAACAACAACTTTGCCTTCATGGTACTTACTTTCAGGAGCAGGAAAAGAGACAAAAGACAAATACATAAAAATCAGTGAAATTCAATTTTTAAAGTGTGTCAGGAAAATAAAGCAGGGAACGGGGTAGCAATCAGACAGAGGTATAGCTTTTAAAACCAGGATGATCAGGGAAGGCCTCGCTCAGAAGGTGCCATTTAAGCAAAACCATGAAGAAAGTGACAAGTGGAGCCACGGGATGAGGAGGTGAGGTAGTGTTAAGCACCAGGAGCTGGAGTTGGGCCAGCCTACCGGACGGCAACAGGCCCTCTTACATGATGAGGCCAGTCACATTGGGGAGGCCGAGCATGCAGGCCTGGCGGGCTGCTATAAGGGCTTTGGGAGCCCTGGAGTGTTTCAAGCAGGGGAAGACAGATCACCTGGTGTAATGGTTTAGATTTAGAATATCCTCTTAGCCCCAGAGAAACAAGGCAGCAATGTTGGAAGTGGGACTTGGTTGTCAAGGAGAGGTCTCTGGGGGTATGGCTTTAGGGATCATAAAAGGTCCTTCCTCCCATTTTCTCTCTGGCTTCTAGCCTCCAGGATGTGACAGCAGGGGCTTGTGCTCTGAATCTCTGGGCTTCCTGTGACCATGCCTTGAGCTCCGCAGTCCCAGTCTGACAGGGACTGTACCTCTGAAACCTCCAAAAACTGTGAGCAAATAAATCTTCCTTCTAAGTTGTGTGGTCAGTTGTTTTGGATTACAGCCATGGGAATATTGACCAAGACGCCTGGCCATGACCTGCCCTGGCACTGGGGAGACCAGCTGACAATGAGCAGCAAGCAAATTCTAGATCTGTTTTTTTGTTTGTTTGGTTGGTTGGTTGGTTGGTTGGTTGGTTTTTGCTTTTGCAGTATTGGAGATTAAACCCGGGACATTCTACCTCTGAGCTACCCCCCAATCCTGTTTTTTGGGTTTTTTTTTTTTTTTTTTTATTCTTTATTTTGAAACAGAGCCTCACTAAGTAGCTGAGGTTGGCCGCACATCTGCAATCCTCCAGTCTCAGCCTCACAAGTACTGGGATTACAAGCGTGTGCCACCATGTCAAGCTTCTAGGTCTGTTCTGAAAGTAGAAAATGGATTTATCTATGGGTTGGAAATAAGGGATGAGAATCAGGGTATCCCAGACACCTCTGGGGTCAGTCACCTGAGCAAACAGAAGCTGCAGTGGCCATCTTCTGCAAGGAGGCAGGCAGCCAGGAATTTGTTTCAGCTGTATTAACCGCATGCCCCGTGGAGGCAGCAGGGCAGCTGGGTGTACCCACCTGGAGCTTCTGTGCTGCCTGTCTCCCCACCTGACAGAGGACCCCTCTTCTTCATCCCCTACAGCAGCCACTCAAGGCCCTGCACCTCATAGAAGCACAGTAAATACCCCCTGGGTCATTTTCCTTAGGAACTAGGAAAAACACTGGTGTACTAAAGGATGGAAAGCAGCCTTTATGGCCCCTTACAGCTCTCAAGTTCATTTGGGGGCGAGGGGGGGGTAGAAGGGGGTTAGGGATTGGACCCAAGGGCATTCTACCTCTGAATTACACCCCAGCCCCCCCCCCCTTTTAATGTTTTTATTTTGAAACTGGGTCTCATTCAGTTGCTGAGGCTGGCTTCAAAACTGCAGTCCTCCTGTCTCTGTCTCCCAAGTACTAGGATTACAGGTGTGCACCTCCACACCCTGCTTAAGTTCATTTTCTTTGCAGTCCAGCACAGGGTTCCAGACTTAGGATCCAGTACCAGACTGCCTAGGTCCACATCCTGCTGAGCCTACTTCCTGGCTATGTGACCTTGAGGAAGCCTTTTTTAAAAATATACTCTTATGGGTGCACTGTAGTCCCACATGATGATGAAGTTGGTGAGCTTCCTCCAGGCTGCCTCCCCTTCTCCATGCATGATATTGAGACGGGCATTGATAATTTCTTATATGTACACAACATCCACAGAAGCGTTTCCTTCGTTAATTCTCCCTCCTCAATACCATCACCCTCCCATTAGACCCCCTCCATTGCTTCCCTGGGGTTTCTCCTCCTGTATCTAAAGTCCCTCTTGCATCCTCATTACTCCCTAGCTTCTACATATGAAAGAAAACATATTCATCTGTAAAGTGGGACATATGTGGCATCTATTGATAGGGCGAGGATTAGATAAAGTAGGGTGAGTTAATATTCAAAAGGGCTTAGAAGAGCTCAGGCACGCAGAATGAGCAGTATTAACCAATTTAGTACAATATTAGTATTACTTGTTATTCATCATAAAGATTCCTTTTAAGCTGTTCTGGCCTGGAGCCACAATCACACCATACTGAAAAGAGTGCTAACAAGGTGTCACAAGACACTGGAAAATCCCCCAAACCTCTCCAAATTAAAAAAAAAAAAAAAAGCATTCAAAAGAACAGTCTGATTTCTTGTACTTTACACTTCTGAAATTTGGTAATACATGATATGGTCACATTCCACTAATGAGAATCTGTGTGTGATTAGCTAAATCTCTTCTTATCCAACTTGATGGATAAGATCTGTTACAACAGCTTCCCCAAATTTGAGGCATTTGAGAGCTATTCTACAATGCCCTCAGGATGAGGATAAAACACAAAGTGGAAAGTCGATGGGAGCTGATAATCCTCTGTAAATTCAGACCAGGAGGTGTGTCTGAGAACAACAAAAGAAGACATGCTGCCGGGTGTGGTGGTACACTCCCATAATCCTTGTACTCCGTACTCCAGAGGTTCAGAAAGGAAGATCACAGGTTCCAGGACAGCCTTGGCAGTTTAGCTAGATTCTCAGCAGCCTAGTGAGATCCTGCTTCAAACAAACAACAACAAAAAATAGAAAGGGCTGGGGGTGTAGCTCGGAAGTAGGATGATCCAGAGAGAGAGAGAGAGACAGACAGACAGACAGACAGACACGTTTTGGTTATGAAAGCCAAGGAAAGGCAGCTGGGCAGCTGGCTTCCTGGCTGAAGACTGTTGACACCTCTGATACAGAATCATAAGGAAGCATGAGCTGGTCAGCATCGCAGGAAGTGACCAAACATGGCTATGTCAAGTGTCCCTCCAGTTGCTCTGGGTACCCGCTGATACCTGAGGATTAGCTTCCTTGCACCTTAGAACCAGATTCAGGAGCACTGAAAGCACAAAAAGGGGAGAACCCCAGTATAACCGGGACACCAAAGTCACCAGCCCTCTCCATCACTCCTCTGAACCCCTGAGGCAGGTTAGGAAACCCCAAAGGAGCTTTCAAGTACCCCAAATGGTGTGTCCTCCAGCTCAAGCTTGGCAGGTAGCCATCACTGCAGAATGCGACCTGATTTCCTAGCTCTTTGGATCCGACCTGCTGAGAGCGATTTTTCTTCCTGAATCCAGCCCAGGTAGGGAGTAAGTCACACAAATGCATATTTAAAAGCTGAACCGAATCTTTATTTGGAGAGCTGAGGAATTAGCGGGGCTCAAGCAGTGGCTATCGCTCGCCTGCTGTACTGATCTTTTATGAGAATACATCTTGATAAAATATGCAATGATAATAATGAAAGCCCCTTTGGGGGCCCAGGAGAAAAGGGAAACTCAAATATATGACAAAATCTGAATGTGAATGGAAGGAAAGATCACACACACACACACACACACACACACACACACACACACACACACACCCTTTAAAAGGTAAACATAAAAGAAACGTCTGGCTAAATTTACTTCTTTGTCAGTGAAAAATAGCCTAAGCCTTAGCCATGCCTGTTGCCAATTCTTAGCTGAAGAGAAAAAAAAAAAAAAGTAAATGCTTACTATAGGGCAGCACTATCAAACAGAGCTTTCAACAGTGACAGACACTTAGCATCTCTGCTATTCAATTCAGTAGAAGCTGGCCACATGTGGATCTGGACCATTTGGAACTCGACCAGTGAAACTGAGGAAGGGAAGGTTTAATTTTGTCTGACTTTAATTCATTTATATATGCATGTAAATAGCCACATGTAGCTAGTGACTACTGAATGGGATAGCTCAGCTACAGACACTCCAACCGTACACCTGGCAACGGTGCTTTTTTCCTTCAATAAAATCACAGTCCTGGTCCACCAATATCTTAAATTATGGTCCAAATTAGAACTTTCATATAGGCCTCAGCTAGCTTTAGAAGAAAAAGAAAGCCAGGCATAGTGGCACACACTTGTTATCCTAGTACTTGGGAGCCTGAGACAGGAGGATCAAAGGTTTGCATCCAGCTCCAGATACTTAGTGAGGTCCTCCGCAACTTAGTGAGACCCTGTTTCAAAATAAAGAATAAAAAATAGGACTGGGAGTGTAGCTCAGAGGTAGAATGCCTCTGAGTTCAATCCCCAGTACCCTCTCTAAAAAAAGCAAAAGAAAAAACTACTAAAGATAGTGATTCCAAGCTAGGCATGGTAGTGAATGCTTGTAATCCCAGTAGTTGGGAGGCTAAGATTGGAGGATCACAGGTTGATGACCAGCCTCAGCAACTTAGCCAGGCCCTCCACAACTTAGGGAAACCCTGTTTCAAAATAAAAAGATAAAATAAGACTGGGGTATAGCTCAGAGATAGAATGTCCTTGGGTTCAATCCCTAGTACTACACAAATAAAAAAATAAATGCATATATATATACATACATATATACATACATACATGTGATTCCAGTGTGTCATTTTCTGTAACTTTGTTCTGACTATGCAGTTGACATTTCTATTATACTGTGGCTTTGTGAATTTGGAACTCTTTCCTTGTAGATGGATTCTGCCTTCATTAAACCAGAATATCTCCATCCCTCCCCTGAAGGTCTAAGAAACTTGAAAATGTAAATTTAGGGCAAATTAACCTGGCTAAGCTTCAGTTTCCTCCAGGCTAAAGTGCAAGAAATATCAGTACTAACCTCTCATGAAGATTAAATTCAAATAGTGCATATAAAGTGCCTAACAGTGCCTAACAAATAGTAAGCTCTCTGTAACTGGTAGCTATAATTATTATTTTGTTAATAACTATAGTGAAATCTATTAAAAAAATGGTACTGATACAATGAAAGTTTATAGGTTTACAGTTTTCCATATCAAATACTTTGAACCTGTCCCCAGGCTGGGGTAAAGTGGCCTCAGATAAAATACATCTTAGGATCTGGGCATGGTAGCACAGGCTTATAATCCCAGTACTTGGGAGGCTGAGACAGTAAGTTGGCAGGTTTGAGGACAGCCTCAACAACTTAGTGAGGCCCTCCACAACTTAGTGAGACCTTGTTTCAAAATGAAAAATAAAATAAAGCTGGGGTGTAGCTCAGAGGTAGAACACCCCTGAGTTCAATCTCTAGCACCAAAAAGAGAAGAAAAAAGAAAAGAAAAGCCATATTGGGACCTTGACATCTTGGTACCCCCTGTCAACCTCTAGAGAAGCACTCACCCAGACGGGCACCAGGAGTCATTCAGCCGACGTTTATTGGGCCCCTGCTCTGAGGCAGGCACCATTCCAGGCTCAGTGTACTAGCATGAATGGATCAGTCCCCAAACACAGTACGATATCTGGAGACTATACAGCCCATCATCTGACCCCTGCTTGGTCAGCACTGGGACACTTTGAGAAAATGTAAAAATTTCATCCCGGGTCCCACCAGGAAAGGAGGCTCACTTCCTGTTTCCTGAACCAGCCAAGGTCAGGTTCTGTGGAGAGGAACTGAGGGGTAAGGGGACCTAGGGGGCCAGGCCCATTTTTCCCAACCAGGATAATAAGAGGGGTGTTGACAGGCCACATTTCTCACCGAGAGGCCAAATCACTTTCACAGGAAAGCTGTTTTCTGAGCCTTCAAAGCGCAGACTCGACCTCTTTCAACAGCCAGCTGCCCAAGCTGGTGAAATCCAAGGGGAATCCTCACCAAGTTCACGTCACCAAGACCAACAGGCCAGAAATTCCCCCAGGGCTTTCTAAGCAGAAGTTTAGTAGCAATCTGTGGGGCTTGGGGGTTATTTTTCTTTTTTTAGAAAGCACTCAATCAATCTTTCACAACCAAAGGTACATTCCCCGATGGAATTCCCTTCTCTGAAGATCTCTAAAGATAAAATATTCATCTGATCGTCTGCAATAATTTAAGCTTAAACCCATTTACTGGCAGTCAGGGATTTCTTACAGCCCCTCTACCTATGAAAACATGTTCCAGACGGTCTCTGGTGATCCCAACTTCTGGGTCCCTCTGGGCCCAGGAGAACACTAACCAAACTTTGGTCCTATCTTTGGGATAGGAAAATAGGGTTGATTAGAGTATGCCAAATCTCATACTTGTGTTCTTTCCTGGCATGGTGTAAAATGGTACCACCGTGTTGGAAAAAGGTCTGGCAGTTTCTTATAAGGTTCAGATACACCTCCTCTGTGACCCAGCAATTCACTCTTCGGTATTTATCCATGTGCAATGAGGACATATATCCCTAGGAAGAGTTGTACACAGATGTTCATAGCAGTATAGTTCATGATAACCAACAACAAATAACAAAACATCCTGGGCATAACCCATGTGCCCACTGACAGAGGAATACATAACCTATGGTATACACATACCTCTGGAATATAACACAGCAGAAAAAAAAAAAAAAACCAAGTTACAAATTATTGCAAAAACAATAAGTTGGACTGATGGACAGATAAAGAGATGGATAGACTGAAGTGTAATGAAGCCAATATAGAAAATATAGCAAAATAGAGTCCAGGTATGGATATTTAGGTGGTCATTGTTCTTAAAACTTTTCTATATCTTAAAAAAATGGGATTGAGAGTCAAGCATGGTGGCACATGCCTGTAATCCTAGTACTTAGAAGGCTGAGACAGGAGGATTCCAAGTTCAAGGCCAGCACAAGGTAGCTTAGTGAGAACCTGTTTCAAAATTTAAAAGGGGGGAGGGGTGGAGCTGGGAGGCAGCTCAGTAGTAGAGCACACCTAGGTTCAATCCCAGGTCCACACCAAAAAAGTTAAAAATAAAAAAGGATGGGGGTGGAATAGAGTCACGACAGTGCCTTCTTACTCCACCAAGTTAGAATTTGGCAAGGACCCCGTGCCCACCACGCTGAGACCACATAATGATAGAGAGAACACCGGAGGAACAGTAGTAGCTTTACAGGAACTCACATCACTCACGCCAAGGATTTTCTGCCTGTTTCCCTACAGACAAAGCAATTATTTGAATGTAAGCCAAAAAAAATCCTGCTGGAAAGGAAGAGAAAGAACTCACTGACTTGTATCCCCAATTTATTCCATTTCAGTTTCTGCACCAAATCCATTAGCTAACTGCACAATACCCCACTTCCATTTGCCCCTGTCCAAGCAGCCAAAAAGCAAACAAAGAAAAAAAAAAAAATACAACCCAGTGACTGGCTATACGAATGCAGCCAGAGGATGACGTCCCATTTCTGGGGCTACAGTCACTCAGGAAGGACCAGAAACCCCACTGATGGCAAAAGATGCAGAGCTCAGTCTGAGGTTAAAGGGATTTCATTGAGGTTAGCGCACAGGCACCAAAGAGCCCCAAACAGCTTGTTGCTTAAGCCCTCTGTGGGGCTGGTGACATCAGGGGTCACTTGAACTTCCTCCGAATTCAGCTGCTCCAAAGAACAAATTCGGAATCCGAGGCACGTGGGGTGCATAGTGGCCCTACCCACAGGCCCAGAGGTCGCTCACATTACACAGGGCTTCCTTCCTGGCAAGGCCTCACTTATCCCGAGATGACACAGGACAGCAGGGGTTGGAAGACGCCCTAGTCTGACTGCATGCCCGAGCATCTGAAATCTGCTCTAGGCACTACGAGAAGGGGGCTGTTGCCGGGAACCAGACGGCCACTCACAGGCAGAGATCTATGCCAGACTTTTTTTTTTTTTTAATACTTTTGTTTTTGTTTGTTTTTAAGCCCCTAAGCAAACTCACTGACACCACCCAGCGTCCCTGGGAACTACCCACAGCCATCTAGGGCAGCTGAGTGCGAGCCGCAGAGGCAGCAGGGAGCGCGCCTGGGTCTACAACTGTGGCCTCCACGCGGTTCTTGCTGCCAAAGACCGCGATCCGCGAGGTGAAGGGCACCAGCCTGGGCCAGGACCCGGGTGCGCGTGCCTGACAACCCGGCTTCCTGAAATACACAGCGCCTCCTGCCCGCCCAGACTCCGAGCCACCCTAGCGGCCCCTGTGCTTACGAAAGTGGGCTAGGACGAGGGAAGAAGACCCCTTACAGAAGGGGAGAGCCCCGTTTCAGTGTCGGGATTCTCGCCCCGAGTCTCTGTGCCTCCGGGGGCTGCGACTCCGGCTCCGAGCGCGCCGCAGGTCTGCACCCGCCGGTCCTGCACCTCTGCCCGGGAGCAAGCCCATCCAGCGCGCACGCACGCCCGCCCGCGCCGCACCCCGGCCCCGCGCACTCCTGAAATCCCGACTCCACGGCCGGCTGCCGCGTGACCTCCGCCGAGGACCCCCCGCGGCAGTGTGTCCTGGACCCACCTGTGGCCTCGGAGCTCCTCCTCAGCGTCCTTCCTAGGCGGCCCTGAGCACGCAGAGCCACAGTCCCCAACAGGCTACTCCCTAGAGCCTCTTGCTACAACGCGCCAGGGATGACCCCCCCCCCAAAAAAAAGTTGGCCCAAGACCCTAGCGTCTCACGGATCAGCCCCCATCCCCATTCCGCCGGGTCTGGAGCTCACCGGCAGCCCCGCAGCCTCGGCACAGGACAACCTGCAGGGAGGCGGGTGCCACGAGGGGCTCGCCCTGCCTCCGGGAACCCAGTGCGCGGGGCCAAAAGGAGGGGCCTGTGCGTGGCGAAGACACCCCGAGCCCTGCGGGGCCCCCACCTACCTTTCGGGATCGGCGGCGGAGAAGGTGCGGGCGCGGGCTCCCGGAGACAGCGTGGTGCGTCCCGGGAGGAAAGTTTGTGCCATGCAGAGGAGGCGGCGCGCGGAGGGCGCGGGCGCCGTGGGTGGGGGCAGAGGGCGGCGGCGCGGCGAGCTCGTGTGTCAGTCCCTCGGGCGACCGGTGCGTGCGTCCCTCCCCGGAGCCCGCGGCCGCCGCGCTCCCGCTCGCTGCGCCCTGCGCTCGGCGCGCTCCGGCTCCAGCCCCGACGCGCCCCCGCCGCCGCCGCCGCGCGTCCGCCCGCTACACTTCCTCTTCCTCTGAACTCATGTGCAAAATATGCTGCGCTGCATCTTCAGGGGAAGCCGAGCGGCCCCTGACAGCGGCCGCGGGAGCTGTGGGCCCGCCCAGCGCCCCCTCCGCGCCCGGCGCCCCCTCTGAGTTCTGCAACGCCACCTCCACGCGGCCAAGCCGCGAGCGGTCGGCGCGACCCCGAGCTCCCAGGATGGCAGACCCTCCCTCTCTACCTCTCCTAACGGAGGTTGTGTGCGGTCAGGAGAGAGCGTGGGAGACTGGCATCCCCAGGATTTGAGCCAGGATGCTGGAAAGGCGACCGCCATCTAGGTGCAGATGCCGTAGGGGCGGGGGAGGAGAGACCTTAAGAGAGGAGCATTCCTGGATCCCATTCCACAGGTGGGAGCGTCGAGGGTGCTGCCCAAGTGCTTTCCTGGGTGTCAGCGCTTCCGGAGAGTAATAATGCCACTGTCCTCTTAACACACTGTTCCGCCGACTCCAGGTGTCCACCGGTTTAAGACTATCTGGCCTGGCAGCTTGAAGCTACCACAGAAGGAGATGACATAAATAAAGTGCTAGGACAGGGTTGCATTACCCAAGTGAAAATGTGAGACAGTGGATCCATTATGAAAGATGTTCTTTTAAAAACTATTTGAACAAAGCAAAATTATCGTGTAGAGGTGAAGAGCAGAACCCTAGAGCCAAATGGTCAGGGTTGGCTCCTTGGCATCTGTACGCTCCTGTGTGATTTGGGTGATTTGACTGCTCTGAGCTTGTTCATTTGTCAAATAGTACTTTCTCATGGGTTATTAAATGTGAAGTGTAGCCGGGTGTGGTGGCGCAGGCTTGTAATCCCAGCATTTGGGAGGCTGAGACCGGAGGATCCGAGTTCGCGGCCAGCCTCAGCTACCTGGTGAGGCACTCCGCAACTTAGTGAGACTTGGTTTCAAAATAAAGAATAAAAAATAAGGGCTGGGGGTATAGCTCGGAGGTAGAATGCCCCTGAGTTCCATCTCCAGTACCGCAAAAAAAAAAAAAAAAAAAAGGCTGGAACAAGAAAGCTGAAATAATCTAGTTAATTATCTCCATTTTCTAGTTGGGCAAAGAGAGGTCCTGAGGCATTGGAGCCCCCCACCCCTAGCCTATGCAGGGCTGGTTTAGGCCCAGTGTTGTTTTTTTGTTTTTTTTTTGTTTTTTTTTCTTTTTTGCGGTACTAGGGATTGAACTCAGGGGCATTCTACCTCCCAGCTACAACCCCAGCCCTATTTTTTATTCTTTATTTTGAAACAGGGTTTCACTAAATTGCGGAGTGCCTCACTAGGTAGCTGAGGCTGGCCGGGAACCCAGATCCTCCGGTCGCAGCCTCCTGAATGCTGGGATTACAAGCATGCGCCACCACGCCCTGCTGGCCCAGTGTGTTTTAATGAGGTCCTTCTGGTACTAATAACACTCCTCGGGGGGTAAGGAAGTACTATTTGTTTTCAGGAACTTGTTAGCACAGCTACTCAGATTTTCTTCCCTGTAGCTATCCCAATTCTGTTTTCCTCCTCTCTGTCCCTATCTCTGGTTGTTTTTGTTCTTTCCTCCTTCTCCCTTTCCACCCACTACTTCCTGGCACTGCTTACCACCACTGCCCTGATTTTCTCCACCCCACTCCCCAACTTGAGCTTTTCATCCTAGAGAAAATAATTAGACCAGGTGACTGCCTAAATTCAGATTCAAACAGAAGCATGGGTGGACAAGGGTCTAATGGCACCCCTGATAGTTTTGAACACACTTTTATGAAGCCAAAGAGAGGGATCTTTATGTTACTGAAAGATCCTGCTTGAGGCCTGAGTTTCTGCAAGTCAGGGCCCATCTTTCTGACCCTTTGAAGGTCACTACATTGGATAAAGAAAATATATATATATTTTTTTTTTGGTACTGGGGTTTGAACCTAGAGCCTCTGAGCTACACCTTCAGACCTTTATATTTTGAAATAGGGTCTCATTAAGTTGCTGAGGCTGGATTTGAACCTGCAATCCTCCTGTCTCAGCTTTCCGAATGCTGGGATAACAGGAATGCACCAGTGCACAGAAAACAACATGTACAGGTGTTAACCAGTAGAGCACAGTAAACTGAGGGTATTTAAAAGAAGAAAAGGAAAGAAAGGAGGGTGCAGCATAACATGGTTGTAGTTGAAGGAGGTTGTTGATTTAAGCAAATCATTACCACTCTATAAAAACTTTCGCACACAGTTGTATTTTGGTGTGTGGTTTCTTTTTAAACACCAGGTCCTTGAGGTTAATAAGCTATTCTGATTGTTTCCATTTTCTTCCACTCAGTATTTTTTCTAACTACTAATGGTGTGTAAATGTCTCAAATGGCTTTTTTTTTTTTTTTCCTGCTTGGATCTGCATTTCTGATATTTTTCCAGAACTCTTGACCTTTCCTCCTAAATATTCTGATGCTTCCTACCCAGCACAGAGTAGGTGTTCAATAAACATTTATGGAATTAAGGATGAGTCATTAGCATCCAAATCTCTTAAAGCTCAGCGTAACCTACATTCAACAATTATCCAGAGTATTCTTTTTCACCTGAAATATCCAGTGAGGAGCCAAACATTGGATTCACTGATAAGAGTATAGAGAGCTGCCTCGATTTTCTATTTGGCTGCCGTGGGCTGGCCGGCCAGGGGGCAGATCCTGGGCAGCTGGGCCTTACCTCTAACTGACCTCATCTACCCAGCATCAACCCCAAAGATGCTGGATCTGTATCCTGGTGGGTTACCTTGGCAACCTCACAATGTCATCTGTTAGAATGTCCTAGGGCGGCAGCTTTTAATTCTATCACAGCATCACAGCGGTCTCATCAGGGGTCATGTAATAGTGCTGTTTTTCCTCTGCTCACACTTCCTCCCCCTATGATTTAACACTAAGTACTTGGGGAGGGAGCTGAACACGGGGAAAACCAAGCTATTACTGCACGACAGGTCACAGATGTCCCCAGAACTGGGGTCCCAAGTGATCTTAAGTCGATAAAACGCAGGCCCCAAGTTAATGGGGAAGCTGGTTCTTCCCACACCCCCCGTGGAAAGAAGAGGAGTCAAGCCCGTCCAGGCAAGTGTTAGAAGCAGCTGAAGCCAGACTGCACAATGCTTGTAAAAGCTCAGCTAAAGGAGCCCCGCTGGAGCAACTCTCTCTTGTCCTCACCCCACCCTGGAGATGATTGAGGCCAGGGGACCAGCAGCCACAGTAGTTCTGCAGCATCCTAGCTGTACCCACGCTTGGAGGAAAAGAGAATCCCAGTTAAACCATCCATTCTTCACAGCCCGGCCCAGCCCTAGCCCCACAATCTCAATCCCTCAAGCCCAGGCTGCTTATAACTTAGCTTGAAATAACTCCAGACAGGCATATTGGCACATGCCTGTAATCCCGGTACTTGGAAGACCAAGACAAGAAGATCACAGGTTCGAGGAAAGCCTCAGCAACCTAGAGAGACTCTGTTTCAAAAAAAAAAAAAAATGGACTGGGGGGGTGGGTAGCTCCAAGGTAGAATATCCCTGAGTTTGATCCCCAGTACCACAAAAATAAAAAAAAAAATAAGTAAATAAAATAACTCTAGTCCCCATTATTCTGTAGAGAGCCATAACAATAACAAGGTATGGCAGAAAATGGGCCCAGCAAAAGCTTTGGGACCTGAAGAGCTATCGTCCTAATTGTTTATTTACAGGATCCAGAAACCCAGAGCTCATACCCACCGGCAGAATGGCAGCAATTCAGGGCTGGTGGGACAGATAAGTAAGTTCATCTATGCCCCAGAGGTGCAAGAATTATTCGTCTTTTACATCGCAGTTAATATTTTAAGTAGGTTTACAGCCACAGTGAGAACAGTTTGGCCAGCGCTTCATAGGACGTGGTGACAGGGAGCTGTCCCATGGAGGGTGACAATGGCTTCTGGAGGAAGATGGTGGCAAATGCTTGAGTCCTGTGCCCCAGAGCCAGGGGTTTTGGAGGAGCCCCAGCCCTTTGTTCCTTGTGACAGGCACAGCCCAGGCAAGCTGGTTCCACCCCAGGTCACAGTGGAGCAGAGCACACTTTTGTGCCAGTGTCAAAACACGCCTTTGACTCCCTTGGTGGTGTGGGAGTGTGAATTGGGTGGGGGCAGGGAGCTTGTTATTTTTTTTTTTTTTTTTGCATCATATGCATTGATCTGCCAAGGGCAGGGACTTTCATCCAAAGTACAGGCAAACTAATACTTTGGAAATGCCACCCACGGGCATCACCAATTTGATAAAATGTTGGATGACAGCCAAATTTTCCATTCACCCCCATACAAAAAAAAAAAAAAATTATTGTTATTCTGCTTCTAAATCCACTCCTCATTTTACCTCTGAATTCCCAGTCTGAGTCAGACAGGCAGTTCAGGGGAGCAGGGGCCCTCCTGTGGCTGAGATAGAATTTGCTCTCTGGAGCAAAGAGACAGTAGAGACTGGATTTCAGGAATACTGTGTGAAGCATGTGGCCTGGTTTCCCTTACGCCGCTTGAGGAATCGTCTAGCTTTGCCAAAAACCCATCCACATCCTCAGGTCTTTGTCCGTTAGTTCACTCCTGAGACATGTTTGCTGACTTGCATTTATGAGCAGCCTTTATTACCAGAGATGGGATAATTTTATGTGTTGGTATATATACATATATACACACGTACACACAGATATATATAATACATATATATACAGATATATACATATTCGTGTATACATATATACACATATATGTATATATACTATATATGTATGTGTACACACATATTTTTCCCATATATTCCACAGATGTAAAAAAAGATTATGGGGGGAAACATAACAATGGTTATAAATGTTAAGACATTATTTGGATGCATTAATTGATATTGTTCCCCTTCTCCCACCTCTCCTCCCCACTGTATTTCTGACTGCACTGTACTAACCAACCACCTTCTCATCAATTTAGATAGCTAGAGGATATATAGATGCTATGAGGAAGAGGTAGCGTAAAATTACCAGAAAAAAAAAAGTCAGATTCTTGGCTTTTGAGTTTCCAAAGTGAAGGTCCCCATATAAAATGAAAAGATATGGAAAAAGATATGCTAGATTTAGCAGAACCACTGTCCCTACCAAATCTCTTTTCCTTCTTTTACCCACCCACTATCCCATATACACATATCTTCTAAGAATCAATAAAAGCTCCCAAACTGGAGAAAGGGGAGTCAAGGGGAGGGGTTGGGAGGGCCCAGGGCCTGACTGGAGTCAGAATCTAGAAACACACTACCTGTCTCTCAAGGGAAACTCGTCCCTCCATACGCTTGGGAGCCTGTGGATGACTGCCCAACTCCTGGAGCTGGGGAAAGGGCAGCACTGTGGACCGTCAGCTCAGGAAGGAAATGTGTTGTCCATCCTTCCCACTGACACCAGGCAACACACTCCCATCAGCAGCAGCCAGAGCACAAGGTGTGGACCCTCCAGAAAGACTAACTCCCATCCGTGGGCTCAGCCCTCACTTAGCCTGGGGTTGCGGGGAGCAGAGGGTAGGGCCCTGGAGCTCTGAGCGGCATTGGGAAGATCTGAAGGCATGGAAGGACACTTCCACCTACTTCCAATCAGGCCTGTACTCAGAAGAGCCTGGGTGGAGCAGCTCAGGATCTCCCTCATGAGGCAGCCCTGTGGTTGTCATATAGACTGTTCCCCAAATACTTCTCGTACTTCCCTTCTGGCTCCATGGCAATTGCCCTTTCTGACCCCTTGTGGTTGTGAGAGGCTGTAACTAATTTTGGGTGATGGATTTTGAGCAGAAGTGACATGTATCATTCTCCAGTAACTAATGAATGGATAGGACAAAATCCATCGGGCCTCTCTCTTCCCTCTAGCAAGGCCACTGACAGCATTCCATACAAAGGCTACTCATCAGTCAAGGTTCCTGAGTGATTGTGAGAAGCTGAGCCCTGACTTTTGAACTACTGAGACTACAAGGTGTTTGTTTCTGCAGCATAACCTAGCCTATCCTAACTGCTACACCCTACTAGAATCCATCAAATGTTCTGGAAGATGTCGTGAATATATGTGGTAGCTGGAAAGCCAATGGTAGGAATCCAATTAGAGGAGTATTTCCCACAGTATCCTAGAATCCTAGTAATTCTTCAAGTGTCTAGTAAGAAAAGCCCATAATCTACAAAGCAAAAAGTACCTCTTGAGGACCTGCTATGTGTTAGCACTGTGCTAGGAACAGGCACTGTTCCTATCCTCAGAAAGCCTGTAGACTACATGCTCTGCAGTTACACTGAATGAAAATAAAATACGGACTAGAGAAATTGAGAGGCCTGCCAGAGTGACACAGTTAATGAATGGCCAACTGGGACTTAACTCAAGGGGACTCCACATTCTGTGTTTTCTTTGCTCTTCTAACCACCTTAGCTCCCAGTAAGTCCTAAAGAGTAGGTGGAATCTAATGCCTGGCTGCCTTGACTCTCTCCTTAATGTTTGCTGATACCTGAAACTTTTCATTCCATGATCAGTACCTAGAATAATGCCTGACAATTAATAGGCACTGTCTAAAGTTTACTAAATGAAAGCATCCTTGAAAGAATAAATGAATGAGGTTAGAAGGCTTAAATAATTGCAACTATTGATTGAAATATCAGAAGTGCTCAATCTCACTCATTAAATCATAACCAAGCATCACTCGACATAGAGGTTATGCCTGGTATGAAGAAATCATTTTTGAAATATTAATGATACTTTTTGTAATCCCAGTATTTTCTGTTATTTCCTGTGATTGCTCCTTTTTTAAAGTTTGGGGACCAACTAAATTATGTGACATCTAGATCTCAGAAATGGTTGTTGAGAGGAAAGTTAAAGAAAAATCTTTGACTCTTAGCCAGGTTTGGTGACACATGCCTATAATCCCCATACTTGGGAGGCTGAGACAGGAGGATCACAGGTTCACGGCCAACAACTTAATGAGACCCTCCACAACTTAGCAAGGTCCTCTGCAATTTAGTGAGACTTTGCTTCAAAATAAAAAATAGAGCCGGGCGTGGTGGCGCACGCTTGTAATCCCAGCATTCGGGAGGCTGAGACCGGAGGATCCAGGTTCGCAGCCAGCCTCAGCTACCTAGTGAGGCACTCCGCAACTTAGTGAGACTTGGTTTCAAAATAAAGAATAAAAAAAAAATAGGGCTGGGGGTGTAGCTCGGAGATAGAATGCCCCTGAGTTCAATCCCCAGTACCGCAAAAAATAAAAAATAAAAAATAAAAAAAATAAAAAATAAAATAGGGCTAGGGGTGTAGCTTGGAGGTAGAATGCCCCTGAGTTCAATCCATACACACACACACACACACAATCTTGGACTCTTGAGTTTCACACTTCCAAGAAGACTCATAATTTAGAAAATAAATGAATAAGGATGCAGAAAAAAAGTCTCCCTAACCTTTCAAAGGGTAATAACACCTCCTACCACCCCCAAACAGAGAAGAGACTGGGAAGCAGGAGTGAGGACGTAGTGTAAGTCCTGGAGAAAAGCTGAGCGGATGTCCTGCTCCTATAGTTTATTCAAAAGGAAGATAAGTATGTTTCACTCTGGCTTGGTAGTTTGTCTTGAACCGACTATCCTACAGATAAACTCTAAAACACAACTCTCTGAAGACAGCAGACAGCAACTTCAAACAGGCAGAAACTAGACAGGAAATGATATTTGGAATTGACACTAGTGGAAAACTTGTCTGCTTTTTGTGACTTTTCACCTAAGGAAAGGCTTCAGCTATTGCCCACAGGGCACCAAAACTTGGACAGAAACCCACAGTTTTATCAGCTGAGAAATCAGGGGACAGAGTTCAGAGTGACCAAGGCAGCTGAGCCTAGGAGCCTGAAGAAGTCCCCGGGGTTCCCTGGGCCCTGACATGCCATGGCAACATGGAATGACATAGTCCACCTAGGGGAAGCACAGAAGGGGAAAGGTTGTAAATAGCCCCACAAAGATTTTCATAGTCGGTGAAGGTACAAAAGCAGCAAGCTGCTCTTCTGTCCTGCAGGAAGCTGGGGAGTTAGCCGAGAGACCTGGCCAACAGGCGACAGATCTGAGGGATAACAGAGCAGAGAGCAGAATGAAACACCAACAGGCAACCCAACCATGCAAAGATCCCCTAGGGAGGCCTTCCTGCATGCGATGACACAGACCAGGAGCAGTAAACCCTGCTCCTGCCTTAGCTCAGAACTTATGTACAGCTCAGGGACACAGAGACCAATCCTAGAACCCACTGGTTGCCACCTCCCCCTTTCTCTTATGGGGTTATAGAAACAGAAGGTAAATTTTATTCTTAGCACATCTGAGGATGTACTACGATAATATGAAATAAACATGTGTATTTGAGCTAACAGGGAAGGTTAGACAGTTGAAGGTTGACACTGAAGCTTAGCAGACCTAAGGGCCTCCTCCCAGCCCTCCCAGTGCATACAGAGAGAAACTCCACCTGGAGTTATTTCCCTGCAGTGGTCAGCCCAGGATTCAGGCTGTAAGTGAGCATAGCTTCTCAAGATAGCTGCTCCTCCGTCCCCTTCAACAGGACCTCACGCACAGGGACATCCTCCCCAGGGATGTTGTAGCCATTTACTCTTCTCCTATTTTCTCAGCCCCATGAGGTTCTGATCCAGTCACTTCTCTGTTACCTAGAATGTTCTGGCTTATAAAATAATATGCTGACTGACTGACTGAATGAATGAATAAAGGAATGAATAAGCAAGGAAACACTCATGCCAGGAACCAAAGCTGGTCTGTGGGTTAATAACATCTCTTGTAAAGCCTGCTCTTTCCCTCCTCCGGACTCACCCCGCTCTCCAGCCCTCTTCAAAGGCATTTAGAGGGTCTGAGTGTCATGGCTGCCAGCCCACTTTCCTCTCTCTCATTGTCTAGTCGACTTCTACTCAGCTGAAATGGGGGTTTTGGAATAGAGGTCTCTGTCAATCACCGTGGAGGTCCTTTCTCTCAGTCTTGGAGTGTCCAGGCCCTCGCATGGCAGTCTGACAGCCCTGGCTGTCAGGGGAAGGCACAGGAGAGGCTTTTAAAAGGCCTAAAATCCTAGTTTTGGCACCCAGCCTTGGCTGAGAAACAGCTGGATGGCAGTAGGCCAGGCTCAAACATCTGCCTTCTTCTCCAGGCAATAGTATCAAGCATCGTTGCTAACGCTATTATTAAGAAAATATCAATATTTTACAAGTATTGCCACTTCTTGAAAAGACAGCTAATTAAGTCACACAGGACATGGCCCAAGTGGTCAAGACATAGGAAAGCAAGGCATTATTCTGGTCTCCCCTTCCCTCTCAAGGTCATTATACTGATTACATTAAGGAGAAAAATTTTGAATTCAAAAGACACCTCTTCCCTTGTCCCTTCTCTAACTTCAGTTCTACCCCTTTAACACACACACACACACACACACACACACACACACACACACACACACACACACACAGAGTCACACTTTGTGAGGCTTGTATATTAAGACTCATCCAGCCCAATGTGGTGGCCCAAGCTTGTAATCTCAGTACTTGGGAAGCTTGGAAAGGAGGATTTCAGGTTCACAGTCAGCCTCAGCAACTTAGAGAAGTCCTCCACAATTTAGTGAGATCCTGTTTCAAAACAAAAAAATAAAATAGGGCTGGAGTGTAGCTCAGAGGTAGATGCCCCTCGGTTTAATTCCCAGTACCACAGGAAAAAAAAAAAAAAATCAACCCTCAGATCATTTGGAGAGAGAGAGCCCAGTGACCCACAAGTAGACAAAGACAATAGCAATCCTGTTACTTTTTGAGAACCTGTAGTTTACCTCTGCTTCAAGTTCCTATTTTTGGTTTTCATTATGACACTTAGAGGAAACCTTTATTAGTATTTTTACTTAAACAAAACTAAGACACAATTAGCAGCTGCTTCAGGATTTTCAAACTCTGACACCTGGGAATTTCCCAGAAAGCATTATTAATATTATAAGTGAAAAGTGCTCAGGAGGGGAAATACAGCCCTGACTCATCTCCCTGACCACGCCACAAGCAGACTGCAGTCTAGTCTGATGCATAATCCCTCCTGGGTGTTATCTAAATCACAATGGTCACCCACAAGTGTCCTCTTGGCCCCATTTACAAACGCTGGAAACCTGAAAGCCAGCCACATGTTTACCATCAGCAGCTGAGACTTGACTTTTTCTGCGCTTCCAGATAGGACCAAGGAAGATCAGGTCGAAATACATATTTGATAAAGGCTTAGGATTGGTGTCTTGGGTTGTGTTTTAGATTTTATCACTGAATAACAAATTACTCTCAAATGTATTGATCTAAAACAACCTAAAGCAAAAATACTTTTTTAAATTTCTTGTGGTTTCTGTGCAGCAGGAACTAGGATGGGCTCAGCTTGGTGGTTCTGGCTCAGGATGTCTCATGTGGCTATAGGTAGATAGATAGTGGCTAGAGCTGAGAGTGAGGTCTCTCTCCCTTTCTCTATTTTGTGGACTGAGTCCTCAGGACACTTGTCCTTCTCAGTGGCAGGGTGACTGCCATAATACCAAGCTCGTATCTTCTCTCAGCAGCCTCTGTGAGAAAGGGCTTCCTTTCCCAACCAAACTTACCAAAGTCCCATCACTCACTGATTATCACTGGCTCTGAGTAGCCCTGACTAGGTCACATGGCTATTCCTGAACCAATCACTGTGGCCGGCATGACGTGAAGCTCCGATTGGCCAGGCCTGAGTCATGTGCCTACCCTCGGGGATGAAGATGAAGTTAATTGCATGAGAACAGCAAGGATTGGGAGCAATTGGGAAGCAGTATCACAAGAAAAACAGGGAACAGTTTCCATAAAGTGAGATAAGACCAGACAGGGAAAATATTCTCAACAAAGGAAATTAAAGACCATGCAGAGGAATCCAGTCATGGTGAACTAGAACAGCAAAGTTAAAATCAAGATCATGGTGAGAACACTGATTCCACTCGGAGTTAGACATCCCTGACCCTAAGTTACTTCCAACTTCTCTGCCCAGGGAGAATCTTTTTTTTTTTCTTTTTTCTGTGGTACTAGGGATTGAACTCAGGGGCATTCTACCTTCAAGCTATACCCCTAGCCCTATTTTTTATTCTTTATTTTGAAACATGGTCTCACTAAGTTGCGGAGGACCTCACTAAGTAGCTGAGGCTGGCCGAGAACCCGGATCCTCCTGTCTCAGCTTCCCAAGTACTGGGATTACAATCGTGCACCACCACGCCCAGCTCCTAAGGAGAATCTTGATCTCCAAATATGGAACCAGAGTCACACAGATGAAAGTTTAGACCTCCAGGGGAGGCTGTGTGGCTCTGTCTTGGGTCCTAGAGGATTTGAAAGCAGGTCAAACAATCATTACAAGTTTGTTTTCTAGCTAGACCAAAGGGGGTCCTTAGTGACCACATAAGTTTTTAAAAACTCTACCAATAGGCTTTGTTTGATCAGATCGCTTATAAAGATTAGAGGTTTGTAAAAGTAAGAGCTCTGAAGAAAGTCAAAGAAATTGATGTTAATTAACCACAAGAAACAAACTGAAACACACACATAGAGGCAACAGAGATGGGAGAGGATTTTAATTAAGTCATCTTTTCTATTAAAAAAAGATGTTAACTAGCCATTCTCGAGCTCTGCTAAGGATGAAATAAAAAGCAAATCAGCTTAATTGAACCACTGGGGAATTAAACATGAGAAGGAATTCTTTGTTCATCATTGGCCTAAATTTTAAGCTCTATTTAATTGTAAGATTCCTCCGGGTAAAAGAATTGTGCCTTCCTCCTCTTCCCCAAAGTTTAAATGGATGGATAACAGAAAACTCTGAAAGTAATGCAGAGAGCCAGACGCTCCAACCTGCTTCTACAACCTGTGAGATTTTATTTCTGGCTACAAATGAATCTGATTTGTCCATTTATATCCAGAGTCAGGAATATTTTGGTAGTACCAGATAACTTGACTTTAGTGGTTTAAATGATTGGTGAGATACTTTTCTTATGAAACAAAAATCTGAAGGCAACAACTGCTGGCTTTGGTTTGCAGCTCAAGATGTTTTTGTCTTTTCCCTCATTGTTGCAAAATGGCCACTTCGACTCCAGGTGTCACAACCATCTTCCATCATAAAGAAAAGAAAAGAGAATAGACAATATGGATACTCAGGGAAATATATATCTGCCCAAGAACCTCAGAGTGAATGTGCACTTATCTCTTATTGGTCAGAATTTGTAGTCTGGCCATCTCCAACTGAAAGGTAGCTAGAAACAAGGGGTTGATAATTGGGGTTGGATTGATCCAATTCACGGCGGTAGTTGCATTAATTTTGAAAATGCATACCTGTGCTGGGTATGAAAATGCATACCTGTGCTGGGTATGAAATCCCAGTACTTGGGAGGCTGAGACAGGAGGATCCCAGGTTTGAAGGTCAGCAAGTAGCAAGACTCAGCAACCTAAAGAAGATCCTGTTTCAAAACACAAATAAAAAGGGCTTGGGGTGTAGCTCAGAGGTAGAATGCCTCTGGGTTCAATCCCCAGTACCACAAAAACAAACAAACAAAATACCTGTGAGCAAGTGGTGGGCAGGTAATATTTGTCACAGTCAACGTTGTCACTCCTGGAATGCACGACCATTTGTCCCTCTGAGTCTCAGCTTTCCTAATCAATTAACCATTCACAATGGGCTCTGTGTATTGGTTTGGGGAGTTCTTCTCCCAAGACTTAATCATGAGGTGTTAGTGGCACTATTGATCCCAGAAGACAGATGTCCTGGCCACAGCTGTGGGCACATGGCCTAAGCCTAGCTATTCCTAATAACTCAATCACCTGGTCCGGCTGGTTAGCCTACAGGTGGCCAGTGGTCTTGGCACATCCAACAATGTTTGTCCACCAGGACTTTTTTTAAACTTAGAGATAAAAGAACTTTTTTCATTTTTGATGACATAGCTGAAAGCAGGAACTGCTGGCCAACATCTCCATGCCATGTGGAGAAAGTATATCTTTAGAAGGAGAAAAAGAGGCCACAACCACACAGAGATGTGCAGAGTTTAGAAAGCAGGTGAGAAGCCAAGCATGATGGCACATGCCTGTAATCCCACTACTTGGTAGGCTGAGGCAGGAGGATCACAGATTTGAGGCCAGCCTCAGCACTTTAGCAAGACCCTCAGCAACTTAGTGTGACCATCTTTCAAAATAATAATAATAATGATAATGATAGTTCTGGGAATATAGCTCAGAGGCAGAATGCCTCTAGATTCAACCCCAAGTACCACAGAAAATGAATAAATTTTTAAAAAGCACGTGAGAGCAAGAGGGAGATAACAAACTGCAAACAAACTTGCCAATCTTGCTTAAGTTTCTGAATTTTATTGTGAACGGACTCCCACCTATGTGGGCTATAAAGTCTCCTTCCAGCTCACACTGGTATACTTGAATTCCTACCCGCTGCATGCAAGAGTCTTGAGTAAGAGGTTGGAAAACACCCAATAATGCAAATGCCACTTATTTTGAAATAAGGAAAAAGTTTGCCAAGGGGAAACCAGGGAAATGCTTAACGTATTTATATTCAGTTAATAAGATTTTTTTTAAGCACTTAGAAATACCATAGTCTGCAACTGCTGCTGTCAATTACATTTCTGTAATTGTTTGCTGCCTTTTTTTAGAGGTCATTTGAGGATCTCTAAGATGAGCTGCCTATCCTGGCTGCCCCTCTGCTGTAGTTACTTTATGTACTGGAAAATCTTACTGTGGAAGAGAATTTAAAAGATGGCATGAGCAAGCCGGGCGTGGTGGCGCACGCTTGTAATCCCAGCATTCGGGAGGCTGAGACCGGAGGATCCGGGTTCGCGGCCAGCCTCAGCTACCTAGTGAGGCACTCCGCAACTCAGTGAGACTCGGTTTCAAAATAAAGAATAAAAAATGGGGCTGGGGGTGTAGCTCGGAGGTAGAATGCCCCTGAGTTCAATCCCCAGTACC